>PITA01002880.1:0-150628 GCA_004023965.1 Spilogale gracilis
AAATTAAGAAGACTTCATTTATGATTTAAATCTTGGGAAGTATGGTAAAACATTGGAGTTTTAGAGCACAAGCCTAAATAGGATTAAATGTAAATCACAGAAACTGGTTTCTCCTGGCAGGCAGAGAGAAAGCAACTGTTTACCTTTTCTTAACAAGAGCAGACCAACAATGGGAGAAAACCTTGCCCTTTGAACAAAGGGAAGGCAGAGTTTCAATCTTATTCTTTAAAACCCATTCATTTTAATCTTGGTCCATACCAACCACATTTAAAATTCTATTCCAAAATTTTTCCTCCATAAACCTTTTTTTTATTTTTTTACAACTTTCCTTTGGATTCGGATTTTGTCCCACACCATTTTTTTTTGTTTTTTGTTTTTGTTTTTTTTTTTCCAAACAACCATCTTATTTAGGAAAACTACCTTCTTTTGCCTTCTACAAAAATGCATTCCCCCCCCTTTTTTTTTTTTACTAATCTCCTACTTTACCACATACAGAGTTGTTTCCCTTATTTCCATCCTTAGTTACAGTCAGCAGAATTTTCCACCTTTTAGAAACCTTAATCTTCAGTGAAGACAAGGAGTAACCGATCGTAAACTGTTATACCAGAATTTACTTTTCCGCATTGGGCCGCCTGCCCCAGCCTCCTGCTCATGCTGGGCGGAGCCACCAGGGCCCCAGGAACCTCTGGCACGGGCTCCGACAGCCCAGCAGGGCGTTTTGGTCCCGCCAGCCTCCGGGCCCCTGGGCGCATCTTCCCACGAGTAGGTGGGCCTCTCAGCCGCAGTGCAGCACCCGACAGCTCAGAGTGCTGCTGGCCTCTCCGGCCAGAAGGGCCAATCACTGGGCTTCCCTCCCATGGTGAAGGATGTCACAGACAAAAGGGTGGGGCACTCTCAGATGCTGTCCTGCTCGCGTCCCTCGCGGGAACTTTGGGGCATCTTAGCTAAGGTCTGTCCGTATAAACCCCGGACTAGGTTACCCCCGTGGGGGTAAATGACCGTTATGCCTTTTGACGCCCTGCGAGACTCAGGGTGCAGCCCACTCAGACTCTGTAGCCGAAGCGGTGGAGCTGTACAGACACACTCACACACTCAGGCACTCTTCACATTCAGACAGGTTGGACACCCACCTTGGTGCCCCTGACTAATGGGGGGGTCATCAGGCCCCCTTTAACTGCCTAGGCTGGGGGACTCAAACCCCCACAGGAAGGGGACTCAAACCCCCACAGATAGGTACCTCCAGATAGGGACGTCCAGTCCCTCCCGGTGAGAACTTCTAAGTTCTCCAGACAGAGGTGGCCAATCCTCCTTCCGCGGTCCTTTTAGTTAAACCTCGGTATCCTGGTCGTCAGTTCTCCTTGAGGGGGAGTCTTATCCCGGACGAGCCCCCAAATGTTAAAGTCTGATGTCGACCGCCTCCCCAAAGAGAAACCGAGGACGCTCAGGATAATGCAAATCACACCGTAAGGTTTATTTCCAGCTAGCTAGGGTCCAAGCATCTGCCCCGCACAGCAAGTTTCAGCAAGGACCCCAAAATGCAAGGGTCTAGGGGTTTATATACGTTTTAAACAGCAAGCAAGAGTTACACAGTAATTTTCCTGCTAGGGTGAGATAACATTGTTAGCCCCCTCCCCAATTCCTGGACTGCTCACACATTTCCGGTACTGGGGCAAGGAAGCAAGATGCACAGATGGTTCCTTGACCTATCTGCCTCCATTTGCTTAACACAGGCCTTAGAAAGGCATCAATCACCAGGGGGTCTTAGATATGCAGAGGCCTAAGTTGCCAGGAAGTTTCAGAGCCTGTTCTGCCGGCCTTCAGGCTAAGCAGGCCCTAACAGTTCCAGATCCCAGATCTGGGCTGTGCCCTTTGAACTCTCTCTGCCCAAGTCTGGAAACAACTTTAGAATCCTTATCCGTGGTATTCCCATTGGCCACTGTGATGGATTGAATTGGCATGGGAAATGAACCTAAATTCATCCCTAGCATGTTTTGACCCAGGTTTTTGAGATGTCACTTTCTTTATTCAGGGGCTGAGGATATTTCCCCCTTTGCCTGTTGAAGAATTTGCATTTTGAACAGAGGGAAACATCTTTAACCTTTGATGCCTCTCCCTGCCCCAATCAAAACAAAACAAAACAAAACAAAAAAACTTCTCTTTTATGGCCTAGCATCCTGTTTTCCCATTATATTTGATGGAGACTTTTTCATCTGCTTCTAATATCGGATCTCCTATAGACAAGTGTCCTTGTCCTGATACACACTCCAGAATGAAGTAAAACTATATTATAATAAAACACCTTACCAGAAGATGACCAAAGAGATGGGCTTAAATAAACGTTGAGTAAAATATCCTAAACAATTCTGAGGAAATAATTGGGAATAGAACATCAGCATTTCTCTCAAGATTGAGTTTGTCTCAGACTTGAGAAAGACTTATTGTTATCTTCCATGCACCCATGAAAATAAGACTTGTCCCAGCTTCTCTGAATGCAGGCACTGAACTGATGGCCACTTTCAAAGTCAGCCTCCTCCTGAGGCACACTGCTGTCCTCTAAGCCTGTGGCAAACATTAGCAACACATTGCACAGATTTTTACCATTAGCAATGAAGTGCTTCCTTATTATGAGCCTCAAACGAAGCATGAAATTCACCCATTCATTTCAATAAATACGTACTGAGCTCTACTATGCTTCAGGCACTGTGCTAAGAGTTGCTGAAGAAAAAAAAAAATTTTACCCACCTGCAATGATTTAATGTGATTGACATCTGACTTAACTAAATTCTTAAGTGTATTTTTTTTTAATTGTGCCAGGTCTCAAAATTTAAAACTCTAAAAAACTAAATTAATAACTATTTTTTTTAATGGAGAGCTCTTTCTTAGATGATTAAAGTCATTCCCTTTGTTTTCTATTGCTACAGACTACTTCCTTCTTTGCTCTAAAGATGAAAAAAAAAGCAGCTTATAGAATTGTAAAATGGACTTTGGAAGTGTATGCAAATTTCAGAGGAAAACATTAATCCAAATTTATTTCTCCTAATATTTAAAAACAGAAGCAGCCTCATGTGATTTTAAAGTAGTACAGACTCATAGCTTTCAGAGAAGCTCTTTTATTCACTGTGAATCGAATCCCCAAGTACTTTTTTACTGCTCTTTTGACAAATGTATCTACTTATCAAGGCTGCTTAAGTGAATTTGTTCATATTGTGTACTCAGCAGAGAGGAAACATTCTATGTAAACATTTTCTCCTAGATAGATGCCCCATTCATTCCTCCTCAAGCCAAAAGCAGATACTTAGCTTTACTTAATCATTCTTTAGTGTTTTAAAAAACATTATATCAAAGTTGTGATGGAACTACCTGAGGTCCTCCGGGAAAGGAGGCCAATGAAATATTCAAATTTTATATAATCAAGCTACCCTCCATCAAGAGAATGTCATTTAAAACACTGCAAACAGGGCACCTAGGTGGCTCAGTGGATTAAAGCCTCTGCCTTCGGCCCAGGTCATGATCTCAGGATCCTGGGATTGAGGCCCACATCAGGCTCTCTGCTAGGCAGGGAGCCTGCTTCCTCCTCCCTCTCTGCCTGCCTCTCTCTCTGTGTCAAATAAATAAATAAAATCTTTAAAAAAAAAACAAAAAACACTGCAAACACATTTATACAAAATTTTGTGTCCCATAAGGAACCAAATTCTGAATAAACCCCTCATTAACTTTGATCATGGGGGAGGGCGAATGGCAAAGGAATACATTAGAGCACATTTTTTTGTGAACCATTGCTATTCATTTGTTCAAATCACATTTACTGAGCATCTTCCTGGTACCATACTCCTGCTAAATGTTAGCAAGACACATCATAGTGCACTCTTTTCTTCAATAAATGTAGGCTATAGGTCTTTGCCTTGGCACTGTCTTAAGTGGTAAAGAATAAAACAAGTTTCCTGCCTTTGAGGAGAAATGCATAGAGAAAGCAGAAATTATAATTAAACATATGAAGAAGAATTGAAACAGAGTTTGGTTTTAGGACAAAATATTCAGACAGGATAGAGGTGAGTACAACTGATCTTAAAAATAAATTGTAATACTTCACAGAGGAAATGGCATTTGAAGGAGGTTTTCTAGTGAAAAGATAAATTCTTCAGAATAGGTGAGAGACCTTTCTGATAGAGGTAAAGAGCCCAATATATGTGGAAACATTCAGATATAAAGAGGCCAATTAAACACATATGAGGATGGCCTGGTGAGAAGTAGTATATGACTCAGATAGATTGATTGAAGCCAGCTAGTGAATAGCTTGTTGAACCGTTACTAGAGATTGAAATATGTTTCTTTTTATTTAACAGGAAGAGGAAACTTAAGGTCTTGCTTTGTTATACCTTGTGAGCAAACTTGTACTTTTAAAGAAAATTTCTTTGGGGTGTAATAAAGCCCAGCCCAGAAGAAAGAGGAAAAGATTGGAAGCTATTGCACTTATCCAAAGGACAGTTGATAAGGGCTCAAGCTAGGGAATGATGGTGGCAGGTGGGGATAAGCTCTGCTATAAGTTAATATGTAGGGGCTCAGGGTCTGGATATTGGGGTCCCGAGTTAGATCAGTTTCCCATGATTGTCATAATAAAGTTTCACAAACATGGTGGCTTTATGCAAGGAAATGTATTTTCTGGCAGTTCTAGAGTTCTAAAAGTCTCAAGCAGAAGTCTCAACAGAGCCATACTTTCTCTGAAGCTCTAGGGAGCATCCTGCCTTGATTTTTCCTAGCTTCTGATGGTGGTTTGTTAATCTGTGGCATTTTTTATCATCATATGGTGTTCTCCCTGTGTCTGTCTTCTCCTCTTATAAAACAACTGCTTACGTTGGATTAGGGCCCACCCTAATGACCTCATCTTATCTATATCAGCAAAGACCTTACTTCCACATAAGGTCATATTCAAGTGTACCAAGGTTTAGTCTTCAACATACCCTTCTGGGAGATATAGACTGATTCATGACAGTAGGTTTTATCTTAGAAGACTGGATAGATATCAATGCTATTAGGTTTATATCTTAGAAGACTGGATAGATATCAATGCTATTAAAAAATATGTAGGAGAAGAAAATTTAGGAGGTAGAGTATATTCAGAGTTTAATTTGGGATCATCTTAATTGTGAACTATTTGCAGGATAGCCAAGCGATGCCGAACAGTGTATATTTGGAAACTTAGGTCCCAAGAAGAGGTGACAAGTCAGAGTTGTAGACAGGTTGGATTTTATGTGTTCATTTATGTTAACCATAGGATATACAGAGTCAGCCTGAGGTCAGGTTCCCTGGGAAACCAGCTCTGAGAGAGAAATCTGTGTGTAAGGGATTTACTGGGGAGTATTCTCAGGAGTAACATCTAATACCTGTAAGAAGTGAGGGAAGCAAGATGACTGGGCACGGGGAGAAATGAAATGTTCTATAATTTCAGCAGATGTCTCTGCTGATCCTGTGGGCATCTCTTATAGGTACTAGGGTGACCCATTGGAGTGGTCCTAGTTGAAGCAACGGGGTTGGGCCTTTGTACCCTCCCACCAATGAGTCATTAGATGCTGGTTCCCTCTCCACCCTTCCAGGGCAGGAGATGTAACCTTGGGTGAAGCCGCTCTGTTCTGGGTGACAATACCCATGCTGGGACTCAGCTGTGAGCCTTCAGCCCCCAACACTCCTGGTAGCTGGAGGGATGAGAGGCTTGCCTGAAAGGGGGATCAGCACAGGGCACCATGGCATCCACTATACCACAAGGACCACAGAAAGTAAGAGGACAGGGGAGCACCTCAGCACTTGAGATATGGACCCAAAAGAAGAAAGTACTAAAGAGACCAAGGGAAAATTGTATATATTTGCCCCTTTCATTGACATTATATAACTTTCCTCATGACAACTAGGAGAATGGATATTATTTATTGTATTTACAGATAACTAAAACACTGAAAGATTAAGAAATGATCCTGATTGGTCATTGATGTTTCTGGAGGTCTTTTAAAAATTTGAACCCCAAGTTTTAGCTACCATATTGCATACCATAGAAAGGCAAGGTTTTGGTAGGAATATAATTATTTTCTGTTATGCACCATAATGTTGCGATTAAGGACCAGAATTTCTTGTACAGTGGTATTGTGCATATGCTAGTTTAGATTTGGCTTCTAATCCTCTTTAATGGTGATTTATTAAGTCATAGTCTACCTCAGTAATGTAACTAGAACAAAGCACATTCCATGACTGAGTAATAAACCAGTCCATTGAGGATGCATTGAGTAAGAGATTCTGTCAGGCTGAGGGCCTGTGAGAGGAGGTGGCACTTGAGGCAGACCCTAAAGAATGGAGATCATTTCATTGAGTGGATATAATGGAGAAGGGAATCCCAGGCAGAGGAACAGACATTCATATTGCTTATCTGATTCACTGATTCATTAATCCATCCACCCATTCATCTATTCAGTATTCAGTCTTTTCAATTTTAAAAGCCGTTATCTTTGGAAAAAGTTAAACATGTTTACTTGTTATGAAATGCATTCCTTTTGTTGATTTAATAAAAAAGTGTTTAAATATTTGTAGTCATCAAAGTTAAATATTTTATATCTTTTTAGTATGTGGTGTTTTTAATTATGCCATTATTTGGTCTCTCTTCAGATTTTGTTTGAAGTTTTTCCCTGAAACAGGCAGTTATTACCTTCACCAAGAAAGCAGTTTAGATTTCTTTTTATCATTACATTTCAGAAAATAAACTAATCTCTTCCAGAATTGCGTTTGGTTTAGCAAGATTTAGGCATTAGTTACATTTACACAATTTTATAATTACAATTATATGATACATTAATTATACCATTAAGCTGGTATTTGATCCTATTTTTATGCATATATCCTTAAAAACACAAAACAAAACAAAAGAAGACTCCTATAGAATTTTACTTAACCCTTTTTTTTTTGCAGGTTGGTTTCAAACTATTTGAAAAATCTTTCATCTTTACTGGATTTATATGTCTGAAAACAATGAAATTTTGGTCTGACATTTGAATCATTGTTTCTTATTCTTTATATTTTGATAAATTTGGAAACATTTTTCCTTCAATGCTGTTTGAAATGTCAAAATTAAATATGATAATGAAAAATAAATCAAGAAATTCTAATTATACAATATGCTTTTTAAAAACTACATACTCCTATTCTCACCAACGCTAATATTGAGAATCACTTATTTTAAACGGTTGTTATAAAGAGCAAACAGAGTGCAAAAGATTGCCTTAGCACATTATAGTGTCTAAATTCATTCCCTAAGTAATAGAATTGTATAACTGTTGAGTTGATTGTTTTAAAATCTGTGTTGAATGATAGTCTTACTACTGTGTTTCAAAGATACTGCTTTGCATTGAGCATATGGCATGTATTTTCTAACATATAACTCATTTTTACTTACAGGTGTGTGACTTTAAACATTTTAAATCAGTTGACTAAACTGTTTCATCATTCTGCATTTCTAAACTTCAGTACCTAACCTTCTTGCTTCTCACAGGGGTAAAACCAAACTGGATCTATCAAGGATGCAGCTCTGTGCTTTTAACCAGACAGAGACATATGTGACCACTTTTATACAGGTTATCTAAAAAAAAATCATACACATATGATATTTTTTTTCAGTGTCATGCATGCTGTTCAGCTACAAAATGTTTCTGCCTGACCCATTGCAAGAAAGTAGAAACATATACAATTGTTACTGTAGATGAATTGGCATCATAGCATGTCATGGGGGCAATTCCATCATTTTTTGTGATTCTCTTGATGACTTCCTTGATAATATATCTTTCATGTCCTTAGGTGATTTCAAGTGCATGATCTATAGATTTTTATTGGATGGATTATAAAAGTAAGATATAAAGTAAGATTATAAAAGTAAGATAAGTAACAGAAGCCACTGAAGCAACATTTAATTTGAAAACTTCTAGCAACTTCCTATCCTAATCTAATCCAATCAAATCTAATGTATGTCACATTAAATTGTCACATTTATTGCTATGAGAGTAGAACTTTAATGTTTTCACCATAACAACAACAACAAATGGCAATTATGTGTGGGAATGATGTGGTAAATATATATATGTGTGTATATATATATATATATATATATACATGTAGCAAATGAAATCATCCCATTGTATACCTTAGATTTACACAATTATATGTCAATCTCAATAAAGCTGGAAAAAATAAATTGTCACATTCAAATTTAGTAAATTAAAACTCTATTAAGAAACCATTTTTGTGGGAAAATATTTAAGACATAAACATAAAATCTCAGAACATAAAAGGAACATTCTAGTACTAAACCTGAATTTATGGAAATTGAGACTCATACAAATAAGCTGTGTTCTAAGTACACAGAGCCAAAGTTTCTAGGCTAAACTTCGAATATATTTTGAAATTATTTTAAGTACAGTGATAACTAGGGCTTTATTTCATTAGTCAATTCAGTAACTGACATTTGATTTTATTTGATCATATTAAAATTCATCAATTAAAATTTATAGGCCCAGCCTATGAATGAATGAGTTATAAGTGCTTGAAATGCTTAATTTGATTCCAAAGTAATATTATGGACTTGATGAGAATGTTTCTTATTATGGTTATATCTCATAAGAAGGCATGTAACATAGCATCAAGAAGGTAAGAGGATTAAATGGAATGTATTATGAAGTGAACACTAAACCTTTCAATAAGACATAAACACTTTATAAAATTGGAAGCAAATTAATATGGATTGCCTTACTAGTATTTCTAAGAAGTATAAAAGAAAATATGCCACTCAGATGTATTTTGACTTAGTTTTAGTATAGCTTGTTGAATGGAGGAACTCTAATGAATAACTTCCTGTGAGGAGAAATCCATGTTAATAAGAATCTTCCCCTTTTTCTCATAATCTAGTTCATATTTTGAATTATTTTGTCATTGTTGGGATGTCTCTATTGTTGTTTTCCATTGTGCAACTTTGAAAGCAAAACTTTATCTTGAAAATGGTACATTCTAGGGATAGTAAGGTGAGCATTTTCCAATCTAAATGAAACAGTAATAATATTGTTCTAGTTTACTTGAAGTTAACTTTAGAGTTGTTCCAAAGTAAAAGACATATTTGTCTATTTCCGATGGGTGGTGATTCACAGGCAATATTCTCTTGTAAAAAAAATTTAGTTCAGAATGGAGTAAATTTCCTCCCCCTACTATCTAAATAAAGATGCATACATCCACAGTAGTATGTATATATGTATAGGTGAAACACAATTTTTGAGAAAACAATTTACAGAAATGTGTGTGTATGTGTTTAATTCCTGAATATGATTAATATATATATATATTTTTAATTTTTTTTAACCAAACTACCATGTTTAGAAAACATGAGGTATATGTTAATGAATGGTCATTCTCCTAAAACCAAAAAGTTGTGGATATTTCATTTGTGAAGAATGACTTGAAATATAATACTTTTCTTTGGCAGAAGCTGCCTACATAAAGGTTAGGAAAGACATATTTTATCTGTGCCAATTTTTATTTGACACTGTATTTTCAGTATTAGAAAGCCATGTAATTGTTCCATTCAGTGGAATTTGTCTTTCCTTGCCCTTTCTCCTTAGGAGTGGTTTTAGGGGATAGCATAAATATACAAGTAGTTTATTTTTTGTTTGTTATTCTTTTTAATGACTGACCTTGAGACTTAGAGTCTATGCTTTTACCTCACATTTTCCTGTCCTGTTTGCCTATGTTCCAATCCCTATTTACCCATTTGTTGCAATTTTCTAGCAGACCTCAGTAGTAGAACTGTTTAAATGTTTGTTTCTAAGTTTTTAAGATTTTTTTTAATTTAAATTCAATTAGCCCACATATAGTACATCGTTAGCATTTGATATAATGTTCAGTGATTCATTAGTTACATGTAACACCCAGTGCTCATCACATCCCATGCCCTCCCTAATGCCCATCACCTGGTTGCCCCATCCTCCCACCCCCTCCCTATCCACAACCCTCAGTTTATTTCCCAGAGTCAAGTCTCTCATGGTTTGTCTCCCTCTCTGATTTCTTCTTGTTCAGTTTTCCCTCCCTTCCTCTATTATCCTCTATACGATATTCTTTATGATCTGACCCACTGTATTCCAGCTACTTAAATATCTATTTTCTGCAGAGAGTTCTGTGTTAGTGCACAGAGCCCTTCAATACTGCCTGTTGATCACATGACAAGGCCTTATTAGTGAGTGCCACTTGCATTTTGGAGGTCCAAAAGGACACTGTGGAATCTGGCTAAGAAATCTGTAACCAGTCCAAGCTTCTTATGTAGCCAAAATCTGTTTGCTTTTATATGCAAGATCTTAATCTTTTAGGCATATAAGTTTTCATGTTATTAGTTAGGAAGTGCTCTGGAAAACTAAGAACTCAGTGAAATCATCTACTTTATTTTGAATTTGCATGGTGGTGCCTAAGATTTGACCTCATTATTTCTCCATCATCTAGTCTATATCCCATGGTGACCCTGTGATAGAAGTGTTCAGTAATTTCCTGCCGAACAAGCAGCTGTTCTCTAAAAGCCCACACAGTTTCTCTAGCAGTCACAAAGAACACTAGGAAAGGGAAACTTCCGTTTTCTTGCCTTTTCTCTGAAAGAGTGCTGGGGCTTTAGTTGCCCATAATTATAATGTGAGTCAAGAGTTTGCTATAACTGGTAATTACATTAAAGTTTTTTCATAATTTAAATGGAAGTAAAATGAACCTTTTAGTGTGATAAAACGTTCTCCAGCCCCTCACTTTCAATCTACAGGTGCCTTTTGGTCTAAAATGAGTCTCTTGTAGGCAGCATATAGATGAGTCTTGTTTTCTTTTCTTTTCTTTTCTTTTCTTTTCTTTTCTTTTCTTTTCTTTTCTTTTCTTTTCTTTTCTTTTCTTATACACTCTGATACCCTATGACTTTTGATTCAAGCATTTAGTCAATTTATATTCAGAGTGATTATAGGTATATGTGAATTTAATACCATTGTATTACCCATTAAGTTGTTGTTTCTTGAGATTTTTCTCCGTTCCTTTTTAGTGTTTGTCACTTTTGATCTTTCCCACTCAAAGGGTCTCCTTTAATACTTCTTGTAGGGCTGCTTTAGTGATCACAAACTCCTTTAATTTTTGTTTGTCTGGGAAACTCTTTCTCTCTCCTTCTATTCTGAATGATAGCCTTGCTTGATAGAGTATTCTTGGCTGCATATTTTTCCCATTCAGCACATTGAATCTATCGTACAATCCCTGCTGGCCTGTCAAGTTTTTGTAGTTAGGTCTGCTACTAACCTTATTTGGCCTCCCTTATAAGTTAGGGATTTAATTTTCATTGCTGCCTTTAGAGTTTTTTCCTTATTTCTGTATTTCATAAATTTTACTGATATGTCTTGCTTTTGGTCTGTTTTTGTTGATTTTGATGGGAGTTCTCTGTGCCTCCCACATTTGATGTCTGTCCCCTTCCCCAGATTAGGGAAGTTCTCAGCTGTAATTGGCTCAAATAAACCTTCTTCCCTTTTCTCTGTCTTCTTTTTCTGAAACTCCTATGATGTGAATGTTATACTTTATAGAGTCACTGAGTTCCCTAAGTCTACATTCATGACCCAATATTTTTCTTTCCCTCTTATTTTCAGCTGCATTATTTTAAGTAATTTTATTTTCTGTATCACTTATTTGTTCCTCTGCTTCTTCCATCCTTGCCATCATTACTTCCAGTTTGCATCTCAGTTATAGCACTTTTTTTTTTTGACCTGCCTAGTTTTTAGGTCTTTTGTCTCTGTACTAAGGGACTCCCTGATGTCTTCTATGTTTTTCTGAAGCCCAGCTAATATCCTTATGATTATTTTCAAATCTGTATCAGGCATATTACTTATATCTGTTTTGATCAGATCCCTAGATGTGACCTTTTCTTGTTCTTTCTTTTGGGATGAATTCCTTTATCTTGGCATTTTGTCTAAGTCTCTGTCTTTTTCCATGTATCAGGAAAGCCTGTTATGTGTCTTGCTCCTAAGAGTAATGGCTTTATGTAAAAGAGATCATATAGTGTCAAGGGCCTGGAACTTCAGGAAGTATTCCTGTTGTATGCTGTGTGCCTCTCCTGGTGTGTTCTGTCTTTGCCTCAGGTCAGTCTCCTGCAGAGTTACTTCCTACTTGCCGTGGGGAGTGTTTGGATCTTGTACAGTGTGTGGTAAGTTTTCAGTTGGTGTGCTCTGGTCGGCTTGTTAAAAGAGGCCAGATCCTTTTTGCACTAGAGCCAAAGTTTTGCAGTACTCTGTGGTCAATAGACTTGATACATGCAGGGGTTTGTGCTGGTCTTCTGGGAGAGGGGACTGCTGCTCTGGTTCTCTGGTTAAGGCATGCTTAACTCTAGTAAAGAAACACCTGCAGAGCACAGGGGAGCAGGGGTAGAAGTAGGTGGTTTGGGCCTCCACTGTTGGTACTGTTTTGCTCACTGAAGTCAGTGTGTACTGATGGGCAGGGGTGAAAAATGGTGACAGCCCTCTTCCTCATCCTGCAGAGGGGAGTTCATGCCCACCACTGTCCACAAAGCCCTCACAGAAGAGTGAACAATGTCCCCTCATGTGTCCTAGGCTTCCCTCAGATGCCCTGCCTTCACCCTGTCTGTATCCATGCTGCCTTTCCTCCCAGCAATGCAGTGCACCTGTGTTTTATCTATGACATGTTGGCTGGGTTTCAAAACAGCCCCATACTGGGGCTGGTGCCATTTTGTCTCAGAGGGGCAGTCACACTAGCACACAGGAGACTGGAATTTAGAGTAAAGCAAAGCAAAAAGCCAGCCTCCAGGTTAGTTGCCCTCAGCAGGTTTCTATGCCCCTATTTTAAGGAATGGGAGCACAGTGATACCCACTAGCTCTTTCTTCCCCTGAAAAGTAATTCCACCTTTCCCAGATGAACACTAAGAAGGGGAAACTGTCTCTTCCAGTGCATCCCAGGGGATCCTCACATTTTACTGTGTGCTCCCAGGTCTCTGTCCTCTTTCTCCACAGGAGCACTGCTGTGCCCCCTAGACTACACACTGACCACAGCTCAGACTTCTAAAACTCTATAGTCTTTGAGTTCCAGCGGTTGTAAAAACTCACAATAATAAACTTTCTTGTTTTCCCAGTCACTGGTTTTGGGAAAGCATTTTTCTTGTGTGGTCCCCTGTGCACTGCTCTCCTCTCCTCTCTTTTCTCTTCTTTTCTCTTCTTTTCTCTTCTTTTCTCTTCTTTTCTCTTCTTTTCTCTTCTCTTCTCTTCTCTTCTCTTCTCTTCTCTTCCCTTTCTCTCTCTCTCTTTCTTTTTTTCTGCCCACTCTCTGTGATCATGACTGCCTCCCATCTGCAGCACATGTGATCCTTCTCTTCCCCAAATCACATCTCCACACCTCCTACCTTCCACGTTGTGGTCTCCTCTCTCCCTCTAGTTGTGCAGTTTGTTCTCTCAGTCTTCATATCAATTTACTGGGTGTTCAGAATGATTTGGTATTTGTCTAGCTGTGTTCAACTGACAAGGCAAACAAGGTCCTACTACTCCACCATCTTAACCTGATACTTGCAGTAGTTGAAAGGGGCTTCTTAGATACTTATCATTTATAAGCAAGATTAGAATGTTTCAAAACTACTTCAGTGTTTTATGGATGCACAGTGAAGAATATGGAAAGATAAGTGTGTGTGTGTGTATACATACATACATACACACTGTGTAATTCTAGGTCACCTCAAGATGATAGAATTGGAGTGAGTGGAAAGGACATTTTTATCATATATTATTTATACATTTAAAAATTTTGAATCAAGTATATAGATTTTGCCTAAAGGAAAGAAAGACAAAATTATAGAAAGTACCTACAGGCAATACCACATTATTCAATAAAAAAGGAGGAATGCTGTCTATAGCGTATTCCTATTCTTAATGTTAATGAGTTTATGTCTATGATATTGTGTTTATAGCCTGTATACATAGGCTGTCAAAGGTTAAAAAAAATGATCTTTGCTGCCATGCAAAAAAGTAATAGAAATAAAGTATATTTCACTTTTTATTAAAAATAAAATCCAAGCAAAAATTATAAAATAGCATATTTGTAATATCGAAAAGGAAATTTTTTACATTAAAGTATTTATTTCACTGGTCTTAGTGTGCTATAATAATTCTTCAGTTCCCAAAACTACAAGAAAGGAAACTAAATTACAAATGATTGAGTTTATATATATGAAAGTAATCAGTAATTATGTAACATGATTCTAATGACTGGCATGATCTTCTCTGTGTACCAAACAAGAAAATAAGAAAATTCAATAGTTAAATATAGCAGTACCTGCTATGAGAATAAAATGCATTTCCCTTTAAAATATAGATGTTAGCCTTTCTACTTAAAGGCATCCTTTTGGACCTTGTTAAACTTAAATTTAATATATACTAAACTTCCACTTTAGTAAATATTAAATTTAAAGACTGAATGTTTAATATTATATACAATATAAAAATAGCTACTTTGTGAATACTTCATGCATTCCCAGGAAAATATGGAATTCCCAAAAACATTTTAAACTTGAATTTCTAAAAGGCCATAGCAATTTGGCTTATGATACAAACTATCGTTCATATAAAATATTTTGGTAATGTCTTTTCTGATGAGGAATAATCTTGAATAAGTGTCATTTATGATATAAAGTTTGAGCCAAACTCTGAATTTAATTGACAAAAAATTGCCATATAAGCTGTGAAAATAAAAGGTTTCAGAATGACAAGATAATCTTTATAAAATAATTTTAATTGTTTATAAATTAACTTAGCATATCTTCTTTGTTAATGCTCAGTGAGAAAACCAAATACTGAGGCTGAAGATGTTTTCATTAATTTAGCCCAAGTAGACATTCTGCAAATTAGAATCATTTTATTTAAAAATTGTTGCCACCTTAGAGAAAACATGAGGACTATTTGCTAGTTGTCAGTATACTGGCTACCAATAGGAAAGTACTTTTGCATTCTTTCTGTCAGCTGTTTCTCCCACTGCTTTGCCTCAAAATCCAGGGCAGTAATTCATTTTTCACATTTGAAAGACTTGGTCTCATCTCCACAGAATCAGAGTACCCTGTCTTTCAGTTCCCTGGTGATAGTTCACATGCAACTGAGAAGTTAAGAATTGAGGGCATCAAATAATTGTAGTCTTTCAGATATTGTACTCAAAATTAGTTTTTGTGGTAACTGGCATAGTAGGCTGTGTTAGTAATTATACATTTCCCCATTATTTCTTGGAGCAATGTATATTTTAAAACCTTAAGTATATTCAGTCTTGTAATTTCTATTTCCTTTATTTTACAGTCATTTTAGATTAATTCAATCAATATAAGCTTTTTAAATGAAATTTCAGAGTGATACTGTTTATAACTGATATTATTATACAATTCTTTGACCTGGTAGGAATAATGCCCCAATGGAAATGGGTTATAAGTATTAGAGTATTCATAATTCTTTACTGTCATTATAAAGAACTTTGATTAGATTGTTCCTCATGTACAATAATGTATCAATGAATTTTTTACTAATGTTGAATAATAGCACTGAGAATGTGGTACTCATAACACTTTTAGCTTCCCAGTAAATCTCTAAATATTAATATTTCAGATTAGGCCTATGATATTAATGCAAATTAATAGATTAATGAATCAGTTTAATGGAAACGAGTATTTCCTTCCTTTTAACACTTGTATTTGTGGAACTATTCTAAAATAATAGTAAAACTATTATCTTGATAAGGGAAGCATGTGCTGTAATAACTACTAGTTTCAATATTCACATGTCGTTTAGCAAATGAGAATGAAAAATGAACTCTTCCCTTGATGTGCTGCTCTACCCCTTATAAAGCAATATTAGGAAAAATTGACAGAGTTTTGCTACAATTGCTGTATGTATTTTTTCTAAAAATTTCTGTGTATGTGTATGTTTGTAAATGTCATGTTTGATCATAAATTTCTGGGCGGGAAAAATTTGTGTTATGATCAATTACATGATCATAATGACAATGAATTCATTCCGTCATGTGTGAGTCTGCCATGTTTAATTTCATTGAATATTTGTTTCAGAGTCTGCATGTGGTGCTCACTTTGGTAGCCACTGTTTTTTGATAGTGTAAATAATACTTTGTGATCTTTTCAACTGTATCCTGAAATTTTATACTAAAATGGGTGGTGTTAGATGAAATAATTACTATGGTCTTTGGCACTTTGATTCCAATGTAATAATCGACTTTTTTGGTCTTGATAAAAAGCCTTCTATCTATATCATCCTGGTACATATTTTTAAATCCAAGAGATAATAGAAGAAATATGTTTGGATTTCATTTTAAACTAATCTCTCTTTTTTTTTAATTTTAAGTTTCAACAAGCTTTTCTGCCAACTTTCAGATATAATCTTTCAATTATCAGGCATTGGCAGTTTGGCACTTGTATTATTTTTACTAGGGTCTTGGTTGTCTGAATATAATAATTATTGGTGTACACAAATTTATATTAAACATAAAACAATAAAAGTGTGGCCAATACTTTACAAATATTATAGTTTACAAAAAAATACCTTATGCTAATTCTGTCTAAATACTTACTTGTTAGCATACTAAACATAATAAAATTTATTTTTCACAGGATGTGTAGATAGAAAGATCAAGCATAGGTGTATTATAAGGTTACCTGACCTCAATATGTGTTTATACGTTTTTATGGCCATCATACTGTTAATCTTTTTTCATAACACTTTGCATGACTTTGATTATTAAATATGGCTTGAATATAAGATTTGAATGACCCTTAAATGAACTGTCCGGTGGGGTGGTGAATTTCTTTTTAGAGATTGAACCGGTCGAGTTCCTCTGAGTGCAGCACAGTTGATAACCCTCTGCCAGGAGAAGGAGAAGAAGCGGAGGCTGAACCTGTAAATTCAGATGAGCCAGAGGCCTGTTTTACAGATGGTAAGAGAAAAATCAAGATGTTGATTAGCTATCAATTTATTGGTATTTGGGGATTTGTCTTATATCCAAGTCTATAGCTTAGACATCTATTTCTGGGTTATTTGACTCTTAAATAATTATCTTTACCCCTGACCTCACACGTGAATTCCAGATATGCCTATAATTCCCCATTGGTCATCTCCACGGGTTGCCTCTAAACATGTCAAGTATAATTAGTTTAAAAAAAAAAACTTTAATGAGTTCTCACCTATAAAATCAGTAGGTTCTTCTGGGCTTTATCTCATTTAGTAACATCACAATCTATCCTGTCTGTCAAACTAAAGACTTTGAGTCAGCCCTGACCTCTTCCTTTCTAGCCCCACATTGATTACCGAAACCACAGTTGATCAGAAACTCTGGGGACAGGGCCTGCACCCCCCCAGGGATTCTGATGCACATTAGAACTGAGAACCATTATAAGATAGGATAAAACCCGAAGTCCTTAACATAGCATGTAAAGCCCTTTGCACTTCAATCTATTCTTTTCTAACAGAACCTCCTGTGATTCCTTTTCACTTCCTGAATTACTGAACTTACTACTTCTGGAATGTTTCAGGGATTTTATTCAAAGGAGTAACTTTGAATTGACCTATAGAAGTGTACAGTATTTTCTAATCAATATGGTGTCATTCAAGTAAAAACACAAACCTATACTAGAGTTGCAGTATAATATAATAATAAAGACTATAAACTATGAAGCCTTGATAAACATGAGTTCTGACTGGTCTACTGCTAACTTGAGACCTTGAGCATATTTATAAATCTTATTATCTCAGATGCCTCATCTGTAAAATAGGTATAACAACTACCTCTGAATCATAGGGGTATCAAGCAGATTAAATGAGATAACACAGATTAATTACCACAGTTCTTAACATTCTTCTTTTCCTTTTTTTTTTTTTTACTTTTAAAAGTATTTTGTTAACAATTTTATGGAGAAGCTATGATAGCACAGTGTTGATGCTAATGAATTACTATTACTCTCAGCATCAGTATTTTTTGTAGAAATCATTAACTTACATTCACCCTCTATAATTTTTCTCAACCAGCCTCCTCTAGCACTCATGCAGTAAACAAAATGCCTGCCAAATAAAGATATCTCCAAACTACAGTGGGTGCATGAATTTTCTTTGAATACAAAGCTAAATTCCACTTTATGTGAGAAGCAAACAAGTATGACACCCAACTGATAGAAATTTTGTGTCTGCTGAAATCAATGCCATGAGCAAAACACCTAGATTTCCTTTAGAAATGTTTATATTAAAGGCATTTAAGAATTTCATCAGGTGTTGCCTATTTCTCAGTAAATTGATTAACACTGTTAAATTTGTACATATGCTACCAAGATTTCCTCTACCCATTTTATGAATAACTCTGACTTAAAATTCTAGGGTAACTAGAAGGAAGTTGGGTTTATCAAGTAGATTATGGCCTCAAATTAGAAAAGGGCTTTAGAAAAACTAACTCCTCCTACAGAAAGCATTAATGCTAAGCTATTTTAGTCTGCAGGAACTAACTTATTGAGATTAAATGACATAAAAAGTTTATTTTAATCCTGCAAAGCACTAATGAGAATATTTATGTGATTCCTTTGAGGGTATGCATAACTTCTAAATTGAGTCTATTGTATAGGAGATAACATAGAAACACATTTTCAGATGTGTTTGGCGTTGACTGCTGAAAATTTGCTGAGAGCCAAAGTTTACACAAAGTAAACACATTTTCAGCTACACAAAGTAAATACGTTCTGGAGAACTACCTACCCCAATATGACTCTACTTAACAATACTGTATTGTATACTCAAGATCCTCTAAGAGGGTAGATCTCAAATGTTCTCACCACACACACAGGGAAAAAAAATGGTAACTGTGTGAGAAGATGGGCTACTTTAATTAGCTAGATTGTGGTGATTATTTTACAATGGATACTTAATATCAAATTATCAATTTGTATACCCAAAATATTTACAGTTTTTAATTGTGAGTTATACCTCAGTAAAGCTGGGGATATGGAGGAAGAATGGGCAAAATCAGCCTACAAAGATGGACGTCAAGCCAGTAACTACAGTAGCTAGAGGTTATAGATTGAGAAAGGACATGGGGGTGCTTCCTGGGTACTTAAAATGTTATATCATGACTGTATGACTATTATATGAGTTTATCAATCTATATAATTGGTATACTATACTAAATGTATGTTCTATCTCAATACAAATTTAAATAAACAAATACATAATTTGAAAAAAAAAAAGCAAGAAAATGTATGAGGAAACACACATCTGAGAGTCCTATCACTTTGAGCAGCTGTGCTCCACTGGAAACTTTATACTCACTGCGCCTGCTGGGCTAAGAGGCTCAGCCTGATAAATTGAACAGGACAGTCAATTCGCTAAGGCTCTCACCCTTTATCCACTTAATCATTCTTTCACCTAATCAACAAATAATCATTAAACACCTTCTGTATTTTAGGCCCAGGTTTAAGCACTGGAGAGAGAGCAATGGAAAGAACACTGTCTCTTGTCCGAAATACATACATAACTATTTAGTAGGTTAGATAATGATACATGGCTATGGAGAAGTGAAAAGAAAAGGAGAAATAGTAGCTGAAGGGTAGGAACCTACTGTCATATAAGTAGAGTGGTCATGAAGGCCTCTCCAAAAATGTGGCCTGAAGAAAAGTGAAGTGGGCCATGCAAATGTATGAAGGAAGAGTATTTTAGGCAGAGTAATGAAGGCACATGCCCCTAAGTGGGGAAGTGCACAATACTTGAGGAAAGTTAAGGGGCCGATATGGAGACTGAGAGTTTGTGAGAGTGGTAGAAGTTGAGGTCAGAGATGTAGTAGAGGCCAGAACATAAGAGCTTTTAAGGACACCATAAAGATCTCATTTAAAAGTCTCAATATGCTATCTTAAGACTAAATGGGTAGATAGGAAGGACAGATGCTGGGAGACTTCTTGGATGTTCCTGTAGTAATTCAGGGGAAAGTTAGAGATTCTGAGTATATTTTGAAGTAAAAGCTAAAGTAATTTGCTGATGGATTGGAGGTCAGGCCCAATTTGAAAATGGGAAAGAAGAGTCAATGACAACTCCCAAGTTTGGGGCCTCAGAAAGTGGAAGATGTCTTCCACGTAAAGCCTTCAACATGATTGGACTTGTTAGGATGGGAAATTAAGAACACATTCACTTAGTCATGGAAATGACTCTTACCAGTTTGTGAGAGGTCTACAAGAGCTGAGCTAGAACCAATGGCAGTTTAGAGCACTGTTCAGCCTCCAGAGATTTTTATTACTTGAAAGACAGCAGAAAAATCATAAGAAATGTGAGAGTTACATCAGAGGAGTTGTGTTTTCACTGAAAATGAATGCCAATGATATTGTTCATTGTCTCACATCCATTAATCCTATTCAACTTCATAACTATCACTTTACTAATTTTTATCATATTCCTCTTCATCTTTTTCTCTTTCCTCTTATGCCAGACCTTTCCTTAGTTCTGTTGCATTAGTTTTATAATTCAAGATATGGCAGGCACCTTCTCTAGACCTGCTACTGTTTACTAACCAGCATGTCATGGCAACCTGACATGACAGAACTGATTCTGCTTGGTTTTACATTAGACTGTTTTTGGATTATGCAATTAACAAATTACAAACTCAAGATTAAGGTGTGAGAAGTAAACCCTCTTTTCCATAAAATAATGCATTTTCTTTTTTTATTTTTATTTATTTATTTATTTATTTATTTATTTGTTTGTTTGTTTGTTTATTTATTTGACAGAGAGAAACACAGCCAGAGAGGGCACACAAGCAGGGGGAGTGAGAGAGGGAGAAGCAGGCTTCCCAGCGAACAGGGAGCCCGATGTGGGGCTTGATCCCAGGAACCTGAGATCATGACCTGAGCCGAAGGCAGAGGCTTTAACCCACTGAGCCACCCAGGCGCCCCACTTTTTTTTCTTTTTTTAAAGAAAATGTGGACTTGGGTGGCTCATTGCTTAAGCAACTGTCTTTGGCTCAGGTCATGATCCTGGAGTCCAGGGATGAAGTCCCACATTGGGATCCCCAGTTCCATTCGGAGTCTGCTTATCCCTCTGACCTTCTCCCTTCTCATGCTCTCTCTTACTCTCTCTCTCTCTTTCTCGCAAATAAATAAATAAAATTTCAAAAATAAAAAGAAAATGTGGACAAAACACGTGTTTTAGAGGATTTAGAAATTTTTAAGAAGTTATAAAAAACTCATTATTCCTAATTACTTTTTACATTAATTAAGATACAGAGAGAACACAGGTAGACAGAGAAGCAGCCAGAGGGAGAGGGAGAAGCAGGCTCTCCACTGAGCTGGGAGCTCGATGCAGTGCTTGATCCCAGGACCCAGAGGCCAGGACCTGAGCCAAAGGCAGCAGTTTAACTGATTAAGCCACCCAGGTGCCCCCTATTATACTTTTATTAATAGGTAGTTTGTCTTGGAAGAGGTCGCTGTTGGTTAACTTTTTTATGGGGTGGGGTTAGGGAGCACTGGTTTAACATGATGAAACCCAGTATAGACTTTATGAAATGCATCACGAGAACAAATTAATGAAACCACCCAAAAGAAATAGACTTTACCCAGGGGGACCCATTAAAATGTTTGAGAGGTTCTTCATTATGTTTACATTTAACTAATAGTTCCTTTAAAAAAGATGTGATACCATTGCTAACCAGCTAGGTTGGAAATCTCTGAGGATACACCTCTGCATAAAAACCAGACAGGCAGTCGAACATTCTGCCTCAAAATAAGAATGAGAAACTCTACGGTGTGATAAATCCTGAGGGCACTATTTATCAACCTTCAGCTCAGATTAAAAGTTTACTTTTCTAATGAGAAGGTATGGCCCTTTTCTTACCTCAATCCTATGATAATATTTCTCTTCAGTTTTAAGACTGACACAAATAAATCTTGAAGATTAAAATCTTAAAGGGAAACTTTCTTCTCTGGTAATTATACTTGAGGCCAATAGATTCTGTTCTGTGCAAAATATTTGTTTTTATATTGAGATAAATTCTGAAGTCACAATGATTAAGTTAAGTAAAAAATAATTCCTTCTTAAATTTTGTCACTCCTTCTGGTGTTTTCTTTTCTTTTTTTTTTTTTTTTAAAGATTTTATTTATTTGACAGAGAGAAACACAGCCAGAGAGGGAACACAAGTAGGGGGAGCGAGAGAGGGAGAAGCACGCTTCCCACCGAGCAGGGAACCCGATGTGGGACTCGATCCCGGGTCTCTGGGCGTCCAACCACCTGAGCCACCCAGGCGCCCCCCTTCTGGTGTTTTCTTTCACCCAGGAAGAGATGATCTGGGAGTCCATTTTTTGATTCTACCTTCTTTCTATTTTGCCACATCATTTTATTAAATATTCTAACATTTGAGATGTAAGGTAATTTGTTTTAAATACAGTGAAGGTAAATTCATTCATATCTGAAGTTATGTTAACTATAATTTAACATGGGTTAATCATTTTCTATGCACCCTGTTTTTTTTTTCATTCAATCTTCCGTAAATTCCAGAATTTGCAGAGATGTGAACTTTCAGATTATTACTAATACTTGGATTATTTTAGAACTATTTTTGGGTGGGGATTATATCTTTTAAGTCATCTCTACATGACCCATTAAACTATGTATAGAGAGGACTATATAGTAAGTACTGTGAATAGAAAGAAAAGATATATTACTGACACAGCTTTAGTCTTCTGGGTGCTTAAAAGCCTTGAGAGAAAGGACAGGAACGTATGAAAACACATGATAGAAAAAGCACCAGAGACTCTGGTGGGGTGGGGGGCGGTGGGGAACATAGTTTGATACATTCCTATAGTCCTGGAAATTACAGTGTCAGATGTATCTCATGTTACCTGGATCAGTGAAATATTTCACTTTAGAATCGTGAAAGAAACCATAATAAGACACTGACTGAACAGTATAGTTCAAAAGAAATCTGATTCTGTGTTTCAGAGTATACACTTTACGATACTCTGAAGTTATTACTTGATAGGCTCAATATTTTTTAATTAAATGTTTTATAAAAAATAAATTATATTTCAAAGTGCCTACCTTGAAAACCTCTGAAACAAGTATCTAAAAAGTCCTCTACCCCCTTTTTACCTTCCCTCTAATTGGAAGGAAAAACTTTTTTTCAGTAATTTTTTTTATGGAAGTGTAGTCGGCACAAAGTGTTATTTTAGTTTCAGGTGTGCAACATAGTAATTCAACTAGTCTATAGGTTGTTCTGTGCTCACCACAATGTGGCTACCATCTGTCACCATACAATGCTCTTGCGCATGATATCATTGTATTCCCCATGCCTTGTGACTAATTCCTAAGTGGAAGCCTGTACCTCCCCTTCCCTTCACCTGTTTTGCCCATCCCTTCATTCCCCACCATTGGCAGCCATCAATTTGTTCTCTGTATTTATGGGTCTGTTTCTGCTTTTTGTATGTTTACTTATCCTTTTGTTTTGTTTTTTAGATTATACATGTAAGTGAAATCATATGGTATTTATCTTTGTTTCACTTAGCAGAATACCCTGTAGATCTGTGCATATTGTCACAAATGGCAAGATCTCATTCTTTTTATGGTAGAGTAAGAACCCAGGGGGTGTATGTATGTATGTGTATACACACACACACACAAACACACACACACACACACACACACACACACACACATAACATATCTGTATCCATTTGTCTATCAGTGGACTTGGCTATTGTAAATAACGCTGCAATAAACATAGGGGTGCGTGTATCTTTTTAAGTCAGTGTTTTTATTTTCTTTGGGTAAGTCCCCAAAGAAATGCAGTGGAATTACTGCATCATATGGTATTTATTTTTAACCTTTTACTTCCTACAGAGGCTGCACCAATTTACGTTCCCATGAACAGTCCACAGTGGTTCTGAATAGGTCAATTAACTATAGTTCCTCTTTTTTCAGTTCTTCCTCTTCTTCAAAGTAATTGTGGTGGTTTTTTTTAATCAACTTTAATTTTTGAAATTTCAATTATTATGTTCCTGGGTCTCTCTTGGTCATTGTTCTATTCACCAACCCTCTATGAAACTTTTTACTCCCTGACTTTTTCGCTGCAGCCCCTTGTACATCTCTCCCACTTCTACTCTATCTCCTTCTCCTTCAACATTTTCTCTTATTCCACCTGTCCTGGCGGTGTACAGGTGGATGTTTAACAACTGGTTCTCCAAGAAAAAGACAGTATTATACGTACATTTATAGTTTACTATACATTTCACTGATATAAAGGATCTGTAGCACATGATTTACAATAATCATATAAGCAATATTCCTTACTGCACATTTCATGTACTTCATTGATTCTCACAGAATGCTTTGTTAAATTTTACCCAAATTTTGCATTTATAATCAGTGATTGCAGTTGATTAACAAGTATAGTTTTTTTTAAGATTTTATTTATTTATTTGACACATAGAGAGATCACAAGAGGCAGAGAGGCAGGCAGAGAGAGAGAGATCACAAGTAGGCAGAGAGGCAGGCAGAGAGCCTGATGAGCCTCAATCCCAGGACCCTGAGATCATGACCTGAGCTGAAGGCAGAGGCTTTAACCCACTGAGCCACCCAGGCACCCAACAAATATGATTTAAACCTGAAAGTTGGTTGGTAATTTCATGTTGATCAGTAAACTGAAAGTGAGACAAAGAAATTATATGTTTCATATCATTCATTAATGATGTTTAGAATTCTCATTAATGATGTTTACAATTCTCAAATAATAGAATTTGAATAAGGAAAGAATATTTCCTCAATTTTTGTGCTATTCCCAGTGTCATGACTACAAATATGACACTTTTATTGTTTTATATATTTTAACATTTCCTGCATTACTTGCTAAGTTTACTCTAGAAAATCAGCAAGCCCTGGTTTATAGCATTTGAAGACTTTTTTAGTGTAAAGCTCCTCACCATGGGTTATTTCAGACTACTAATACGACTTCATCAAATGTGGAGTTGCCAATAGTCCAAGAGTGTGACAAATTTTCCATGACCCACATAGACAGAAATGTACTCAAGAGCATAGATAATAGTAAGATGATTAGAATGGGATATGTTTTTAGGATGTATTGTCTTTTCAAAAAGTAAGTAGTAATTTTAAGTTCATATAATTAAACTAACGATAATTGCTGCATTTAACAACAAATGCAGCACTTTGCTGCAAAAATGCCTGACAATATAATGATGAGTTATGACCAAGAGCCTAAAATGAGCTGGCTCCAGGAAGCCATTGCATTCTGTTCCTTAATATTACTGTTGTTTTTTTTTTTTAAGATTTTATTTATTTATTTGACAGAGAGAAACACAGCTAGAGAGGGAACACAAGCAGGGGGAGTGAGAGAGGGAGAAGCAGGCTTCCTGCCGAGCCAGGAGCCCAATGCGGGCTCAATCCCTGGACTCTGGGATCATGACCTGAGCTGAAGACAATGCTTAGTGACTGAGTCACCCAGGTGCCCCTTAATATTACTGTTTTAGAATGCTCCAGACTTGGCCCCTGTCTATGAGCCTTTTCTTGGTCCTAAGATATGTTTTGTGTGTGTGTGACCTCAAAAAATCCCATTTTCTAGCCCAGACTTTTCCCTTGAGCTTCAGATTCAGACTTCCAAATACCTATAGAATATTTTTATTTGTAAGTCCCAATCAACATCCCAAACTCATTATCTGCCAAGTAGCTCCTTCACCTGTTCTTCATGTCGTTGTTGGCATCCATCCAGCTGGTCTGGGATCCTCCCTTTCTCTGATATTGCAAATCCAATGAGTCACTAAATCCTGCTGATTTTACCCACCAAACGTGTTTTGAATCTATTATTGCACTAGTTCCCAACTAGAGTTGCCATGACCTATCCCTTTTGTTAAGACAGCCGATTCAGAATCCTAAATGGTTTTCTGGCGCTGAATCTTCCTACACCTCCACCCTCTTTTTCTTCTCTCCCAACTTATCCTCCATTCATCTGTTAGAAATATCAGTTTAAGTTGCATCTGCTTGTATCATTCTCCGCTAACAACCCTTCACTTACTCCTCAACATCTATAGGATATAGACCAAACTCTTTGATGTGGGGGAAATGCTTTCCACAATCTGACCAATTTCTCTAACCTCATTTCTCACCCATGTCTCCTGTGTACACTTTGCTTTCCTCACAATTTTGAACTGCCTGTAATTCCTGTGTACAATACATTTTGCTCCTTCTTGGTCTACAATTCCACCCATACTCTTTTTGGCTAATACTTTGACTCAGTTCAGGCTCCAGCTCCTCCACAAAGCCTCTTCCCGTCTCGCCTCAGCAAACAAGCCAGCTGAGATAGACTTTTTCCATGCTACCAAAATAGCCCCCTTTATATTTATGATTTTAGTTGGCTTGTCCAGTTCCAGTCATTTATTTCTATCTGTCTGCCTAACCAAAACCAAAAATAAATCCCCTGAGGAGAGGAAGCTGTATACACAACTAAGCATATAAAAGATACTCAATAAATGTTTAATGGAGAAATGAATGAATAAACCTAAAACATTGTCAATAAAATGATCCTCAGCTTATCATAGCAGCATGTTTTATGCCTAGAGTTCCAAAGGTAGAGTTGTTTTTAACAAAGAGTACTTGAAACAGTTTTCCCTGCATCTTCTAGTCAAAATCAACTTTTTTTCAGCATAATTTTAGAAACTTCTACCAATTTTCTTAATACTATCTAGGATTGAGGCTTTGCGAAGAGACGTTTTTTTATGGAGTGGAAGCATCAGAAAATTGTAGATGAGATCCACATCAAGGAAAATTAATTTGTCAGCAAAGAAGTTCTTGAAAAGCATTTTGTGCTCAGATTTAATATTCATTCATTCCATGTTTGTCATGTACCAGCATAGTGTTAGGACTGCAGTAATGAAAAGAAAAATTTTAGTGGTTTAAACACTTAGGAAGAGATTGATGAAAAATCAAGGAAGTTCAGACTGCATTTTAGTTAGAAATATGTTATTTTTAGGTTATTTTAATAGGCTATTTTATATATTTTATTTAATAGGTTATTTTATTTTTCAAGTTGAATGTCCTCAAAAATGTAGTGTCAGTGTTAGAAATTATTCAGTTGAGGGACATCCCAGGGAAAGCCTTGCATAAGCATTTTTATTTATTCTGAGTGTCAATATTTTATATGCCTGTCTCTCTTACCAGGTTGTGTGCGGAGGTTCCCATGCTGCCAAGTTGATATAGAGTCAGGAAAAGGAAAAATCTGGTGGAACATCAGGAAAACCTGCTACAGAATAGTTGAACACAGTTGGTTTGAAAGCTTTATTGTTCTCATGATTCTGCTCAGCAGTGGAGCGCTGGTAAGTTATATGACACCTAAAGCAATCACTCGAGTCAGTATTTTTAATAAATGAGTTGGAGGATAAAAATATGAAAGTTGTTTTACCTAAATATGAATTCCTATGATTAGTAGTCGGACAATATTTTAGTCTAGTTTAGTAAATGTTTAGTAATCACTACTACGTGTCAGGCATTATTCTTGCTTCCTTGAATGCAAAGGTGGTTCAGGTCCAGGAGTTCAGAGAGCACTGGGCAGAATGTCACAAGTGACATTGGAGGAAGAACAAATACAGGGAGGAGAGTGGTGGCCACAGGCACTGTGACAAAGATAGGCAGTGTCAGCTTAGGAAGCATCTTGCAAAACAAACTATAATTTTAGGGGGAGAATGGAGCATGTTTCTCACTCTTGTTCATACACCAAGCACTTTCTATGAGCGTTGAAAGGGACCTGGAGAGTTACAAACTCCCTGAGCCTTTTCTTAGTTTTCTTTCCTGCTGACACCAACAGAGGTGAACCATTATAAGCCCAGTTTCAGCTAGAAATACCACTGGAAATTCCATTATACTAGAAACAGGGTAGTCAAGAACTTTGTAAATTGTCTCACAGATCGTCTTCATGGATCTGGGGTTGGATTTTTATAAGAAGTTAACCTGTTGCTATTTCATGGGTGCTGCTAGAATATATAAGACCTCCAAGTCAGAGACACAGGATTTTATTACTCATGACATTGGAAGCAACATGAACTTCAACATGTTTATGTTGGTCCTTCTTGTCCCCAAGTCTCATGGGGGCAAGGCATGGGGATAAATTAATGGCATACACACAGTGGATTAGCATCACAGCTAAAGAGCACAAAATTTAGGGAACCTTGTCCTTTTTTTTTTTTTTTTTAGGAAGGGAGGGGGAGGGAGGGAGAGAGGGAATCTTAAGCAGGTTCCATGCCCAGCATGGAACCCACTGGGGGCTCCATGTTACATAACCTGAGCAGAAATCAAGAGTTGGACACCTAACCAACTGAGCCACCGAGGTGCCCCAGGAAACACTGTCCTTTTAAAGCAAGCAGCAACCTTGCTTTTTTGTCCCAGACAGAGACACTGCCTCATCCCTCACAGTTGCTTATTGCAAAAGCAAACCTGAGAAATAAGCTGAGTAAAGAGCAGGTCAGGGCCTTGCATTTTTGGCAGAGGGAACAAGGACATACAGGGATGCTCAGGCCCTGCAGGACATGGCCTGTCCTAGAACAGAGATGAGTAAGAAAAATGGTACTCGTCTCATCAGGTGGAATGCAAGTAGGAAGCTCAACAGTCTACTTTATCTTGTATTCTTAATAACTATTAGACGTTTGTTCCATGCTGAGTCACACATGTGACTGGGACTTTAGAAAGAGAGGGGAAAAAATAAAATTTAGAGTAATCCTTTGTTCAAAATGTCTAAAAAATATAATGACATTTTCTGGCAAAATGCACCCTCAAAACTAAAATTCGGGGGTGTGTGGGTGGCTCAGTCTATTTGGTGTGGGACTTTTGATTTTGGCTCAGGTTGTGATCTCAGGGTCATGAGCTCAAGCCCCATGTTCGGCTCCACACTCCGCCTGGAGTCAGCTTGAGATTCCCTCTCCCTCCCCTTGGGTCCTCCCCCTGCTCAGGCACCTGTGCGCTCTCTGTCAGTCTCTCTCTCTTAAAATCTTAAAAAAAAAACAAAAACCCAAAACCCTGAAATTCAAATGAATCATATGATGAAGAAAAGGGAAAGGTGTTTTAAGAAACTGTTTTTGTTCAGTTTTCTAATTAAGCTAGATTTTTAAAATACTTGTCTATAAAACAACAAAAGGTACTAGCCAAGTTAGTACATATTTATTATGTTTCAAGATCTTTATATAGTTTTTTCACTTAATCTTTAAACAATCCTGTGAAATAATGATCATTTTGCTTCTTTTATCAATGAGGAATTCGGTTGGAGAGTTTTAAAAGTTGTTTAATGTCCCAAAGCTATTAAATGACAGACCCATAACTTAACTGAGTTCTAAAATCATAGCCAACCATATCTTTTCACTGATTTCTGGCTCTTCAAAAAGGAGAGTACACACCCTGTAGAAACAAAATGACTGGTAACAGAAATGAGTAACAATAAAACCTGTCCCCCATGCTGGATAGAGCTCACATAATGATGTCTTTGCCTCCGTGCTCCCACATCCACAAAACTAGTCCTGAAACTTAGCCAGGAGCCATTGAGGCTGAATCCTGTTTCCAGCTCTGGGACGAGTCAGAACAAGGTGTACTCGGGCGGGGTATTTGGCTCTCAGCATCAAGACTTAATACTGGTCCTGCTCTGCACCCCAGTTCCAGGAACAGCCCTCTTGTTCTGTGTGATCAAGCCCCAACATGTGTTGAAGTGTTGCCATAGTATGTGTCTGGGTAGCTTGCCCGACACCTCCACAACTCCGAGCAGGGAGGCCAGAGCATCCTGAGGGCTGCAAGTTTCCTCTTGCACTTCAGTCCCACTGACCTTCAGAAACTTTGCCAGCTGCTAGAACCTTCCTTTATCATCTTAGGAAGTCTGCTCATTCTCTGCGTCCCACCTTCTCTGTCTTCTTCAGTACTGATACCAATAGTTTTCAGTAAGTGCCAAGGACCATTTTTAAAGTATTGATAGAAAAACTTGGAATAAGAAGAATGGACAAGCCCATGGCTATGGATAGGTAGTATAATGTTAACCACTAAGGATACAGCTCCTTTTACTTTCATATTCTTCAACGTAGTGAATATTATTTAATCTTGAAAGAAAAAATCCTAATACTCTAGACCTGTTTAGGTTAACAATTCATTAAGTCCTTTCTAATTATTTCCCAAGGGACTAGCGGCTTTGACTGAACAATCATCATCTGTTACTTACTAAAAGTTCTAGAAGAGTGTTAAAATGTGCCACACTCGTGGAATGAATGTAACGGTGACTTGTAGAACTAAAACTTTCAATGAGTAATAAAATATTGTGTAGAATTCAAAGAAAGAAACCACCCTCTGTGTTCTGCAGCCCTGTAAGCTACTGCACTCATTGATTCAGCAAAATCCCTTTCCTCCTGCTGTCTTCTTGACACAGTTCTAGGCCCTGGGAATGCACAAGCCTATAAGACCTGAAGGAGAGCTCCAAATCCTGCTGGTGGGTGTGAAGGAGAGTGCAGGGTGAGAAAGGTATATATGACCAGCTGATGGGAATCATGTCTTACATTATCAGGATTCATCCAATTTTGAAGGAAGATAAAGGAGTCAGATGAAATAGAAGTTGTTGCAATTATCAAAGGTCATAGTTCTTTTAGAGGGTTATAAATAATTTTATTCTTTGCACACTTTCTCTTAACCTCTGGTGAACAGTGTCACATATCAGTAGGACGTCCAGAAATAAGTGTTCCATAGTAGCTATAAACGAGAAGAAAGTCAGCTAGCATGTAATAGCATGTATCTTTCAGTGTAAAATTCTCCATCAGAATTTTATTTCCTGCTTTTTTTATGAATCATAAGCTTTAAGTTGGACATGAATTGAAATTGAATTGAATACTATTTTCACAGGCTTTTGAAGATATATATATTGAAAAGAAAAAGAACATTAAGATTATCCTGGATTATGCTGACAAGATATTCACTTATGTCTTCATTCTGGAAATGCTTCTAAAATGGGTAGCTTATGGTTATAAAACATATTTCACCAATGCCTGGTGTTGGCTGGATTTCTTAATTGTTGATGTAGGTTGGATTTATTCTTACAAATAAGTATTCTGAGGAACCTTCACTAATGTTGTTATCATATTTTAGTCTTGGTTAGCTTTTTGTACTTTCAGACTATAGCTTTATGGGTATTTTTGAAATGTTAATATAGCTGGTAGAACTATTTCTATAAGGAGTATTAAAAGAGAAATTCTGCAATGAATGTGAATTCTTTCTTGTATCATTCTAACTTTTATAACTTACTTGCGCATATGTTTTCTGCAATCAGAGAAAATATGATCTTATGTACTTGTATATATATGTGATTTGAATATCATTCCTTTTGGGGAGAACAGCAAAATGAAAAACTAGGTGGTAGGGGTGGGAATGGAAAAGGGCAGAAGCCATATTAAAAAGATAAAACACTGATTTTTTTTTTTACAATCTAAAATTAAAAGATAAAAGAGAATAAGAGATATATCAAGTTGTCTGGTATGTTAGCGGAGAGTTCAAAATATTTATCTCTGTCACAATGAGAGGGAAAATCAAAATGTGTTGCAACTCTGGTCCCCACCAGGGAAGCAGAAATATAGGCATTGGCAATTTCAAGTAATAAATTCAGGGAACCATTCAATATTTGGATGATGAAAAATATATAAGAATGCTTCAGCTTATGTATTATTTTTAACAGAGCAAAACTATTTTTTGAATAGTTGTTGAAATAGGAAAGAAATCCTAAAACATCTGTGAGATTAAGGCATCTCAAATAGAAATGGTACAACACCCAGTTTTACCAATTTATTCTTATTTACTGTATTCAATTTTATTTTATATCTTAATGATGTAATTTAATATGTCACATATAATTATATTATTTTTATATTATTTTACATTACTTTCTTAGATTAATTCATGACCTCAATTTCCCAATATATTTTTTTCTCAGGATGATTTTTTTTTCCATTTTCTACTAATTCTCCTAGATTTTGAAAAATCTAGTCTTTGTGGCTAGGAAAGGGACAACTTATAATCAGTTACAATTCTTAGAGATTTGTCTCCCATCTGATGTGAAATTAGAGGACAACATACAAGTTAGTGTTAACAAGAGCTCTAACATTTGTTTAACCAAGAGTTTGTATCAGCAAACTTTTCAGAAAAGATAAATATGGCATCATTCATAGATATCAATATTACAAGTAAGCATGACTATAAATAGCCAATCTGACTGCAAAATTAAACCAAAACTCATCATATCTACTCAAAAGTTTAATTCCTCAACTGTTATCCAAAAACTAATGATGTACTGTATGGTGACCAACATAACACAATTAGAAACAAAGAAAGAGAAAAGAAAAAAAAAAAAGCCCAGTAAACTATTTTTTAACAGCTCGATATGTAAAATATTACAAATAATAACACTTCTGTTTTTTCTATCAGTGATATATTAAAAAATTTTTTTGAAATGTAGCTATACATTATACCTCTTATGTTCTCTTAGACCTTCTCTGTGAGATCTCCAATTTTTGAGACCTTATATTAGTGATTCCATGTTGATTGTTCTTTAATTTACTTTTATATATATATTGCCTAGTTACTAACTAGAAAAATAAATGGTAAGATAGATGCTTTTGTAACATAATAGATTTGAAGAAAGGCTAACCAAAATAAGAAAAAAATGATAAAAGGAATATAGGTTATTTCTTTTCTTTTCTCTTAACCATTTAATATGATTGGCTCTTTTAAAAGTTATAAAATACTTAAGATACTCAAAAACCTTTAATAATATTATCACAAACAGTTATTTTCATCATTCAGTCTGTAAAATAAAAGGTAATACACAGAATTGAATTTATTTTAGACTAAGAAAAAGATAAAGCCATTTCATAGCAGAAATTATTTTGTGTTGTATTTAAAGATCTGAACTGGCGAATGTTAATATTTAAGAGTATGTAATATATAGAGCTCAAGTATATAACTTCAATTTGAAATGTTATTTAATATTTTGAGAAAAAGTAAGTAAATATACATGTAAATACAAATATATAATATATATAAATATACAAACATAATATTACATATTTTTTTTAAAGATTTTATTTATTTATTTGACAGAGAGAAACACAGCTAGAGAGGGAACACAAGCAGGGAGAGTGACAGAGGGAGAAGCAGGCTGCCCGCTGGGAAGGGAGCCCGATGCAGGACTCGATCCCGGAACTCCGGATCATGACCTAAGTCAAAGGCAGAGGCTTAATGACTGAGCCACCCAGGCACCCCTTACATATTATATATAATATATGTTCCATATGTAATATTTAAAATGCAACATAAAGAGCAAAGCTGTACACAATATTCTTGCTGGTAGAGATGCAAATTTAGTGATGCAGATTTGGAAGAGGAACTGAGATTTTATTTCTCAAAAATTGAACCAGTTATCTAGATGTTCTCAAAGTAGGATCCCTGAACCAACAGATTGGTGGGAACTTGTTAGGAATGCAGGTCTCAGGACCTACCCAAAATCTATTCAATCAGAATCTCAGGTGTTGTTCAACAGAACACTGTTGTTATAAGCCTTCCAGATAATTCTGGTGCACACAAGGTTTCAGAACCACTGATCTAATTTGATGTTCACAGAATAGACTTGTTGGATTTCCACAAGTCTTCTTGAATTGAAATGTATAGCCTGAGCATTATTCATCAGTATTGGCATGTACTGTGTATATACATATATATGTTTATCTACTCAGTTACAGAGAAATCTCTAGTTTTCTCAATAATATGTATCTATTATTGTCAATATCATGACGATGTTTTGGAAATTGGGTCTGCCATTTCTGTAGGGGTTATTATTCCCATTATAAGAGATATTTAAAAACTCTTTTTTTCCTGATTAAAAGGAATACTTGCTATTCTAATTAAGGAGTATATTTTCTTAAGTGTACTTAACCAGAAAATAATAGACCTGAATGACTTGGGTGAATTTCAGAATGATATGGGCAGAGGATTAGTTCTGCTGGATATGTAGCATAAAGACTTATAAAGAAACAATGTTGCATTAAGACATTTGGAAGTTAGGGTGCCTGGGTGGCTCAGCTGGTTAAGCGACTGCCTTCAGCTCAGGTCATGATCCCAGAGACCCGGGATCGAGCCCTGCATCGGGCTCCCCACTCGGCGGGGGGCCTGCTTCTCCCTTTCTCACTCCCTCTGCTTGTGTTCCCTCTCTAGCTGTGTTTCTCTCTGTCAAATAAATAAATAAAATATTTTTTTAAAAAATCTTAAAACCTTTAAAAAAAAGACATTTGGAAGCAGCTTCATGAGAAGGAACAAAACACTTCAACACATCTTGATTAGTAAATCAGTTTCCTTGTCTCTGATAGCAGGAGCAGTGAACTTGTGAGCTGTGAATTTTCTATTCTGTCAATAGTTAAATATAAGAAGGCTGACTCTCAGGTATACCTAGTCTTCCCTGGAAAATTTTAATCTTTTAGTCAGTACTTAAGTCACAATGAAGAGCTACATTCTAAACATTGTTCTTGGACATTGCTTCCTGCTACACACAGTGTAAAAACTAATGAATATTTTAAATGGAACTCACTCAGAGACTGAATGCCTTTACAGATTCAGATGTCAGGTCATTGAGGAGCTCTTTACTCTATTACCAGAATGTATATTGATTTTATTTTTGTCCATGTTCTTTCTTCTAAGATTGTTTATGATAAGAACACAAATTTCTGTTGGATACTGGTTATGGTCGTAGTGGCAGTTCTAACATGATGAAGTTCTGTATGCTTTGTTGATTATAAAGCCCGTGAGATCACATACTCTGGTGATCTCTTCAATACAGTTGAGATTTTCTCCCACTGTTACTAAGTAAATTTTGGGTTCTAGTTTGAGAAACTGCAAGGCAAAACAATCTTGTGGGGAATTAGCTCCATCTCAAATTGTGGTCTTCAAAATGCTTTTGAATAAGGTTTATACTGAGACTTAGATTTGGTTGAGTCAATGCCACACTTAGCTTCAGAATCATACACCTTGTTATGCCCCAGGTTTTATTATAATTGATGATAGTTGCCCTAATTAAATGTATAGTATAAATGTATAGCATGAATTGTTCAAATTCAATGAATAGCATATCTAATTAAATATATCAAGCATAAATTCAGAATTAATAAGCAAGTACATAATCATTGATGACAAAAATTATGAAAAGCTTGTGTGATTTTTTCAGATATAAGAAATAACCTACTTTTCTTCTACTATTTCTTTTTATTTTCATTAGCTATTTCCTTATAAAAGTATTCATTCATCTTATATATTTTTAGGCAATGACTAGATAGCTCAATATATAATATATTATTCTGTTGATCTACTCTTAGTGATCTTTGAAATTGACTTTTGCTCTTTGTGCTTTATTATTTCATTGAAATGATTAATGAAAATTTTATTTCTTGTAGGTCTCCTTGGTCACTTTAGTTGCAAACACTCTCGGCTACTCAGACCTTGGCCCCATCAAATCCCTTCGAACACTTAGAGCTTTAAGACCTCTAAGAGCTTTATCTAGATTTGAAGGAATGAGGGTAAGAAAATGTTGAACTTTCTAATATCCTTATTTTCTAAATGGAGTATAAAATATAAAAAATAAGCATGTAGAAATTATGGACTGTTTATATTTATATGTACATACATCTACATATATACATATAGATGGACTGCTTATATATGTGTGTGTATATGTGCATATACATAGTATTCAGTGCATATTGTTTAATAAAGAGTAAGTCAAATAGTTATGCCTGCTTCACATGATATTGTTAGACAGTAATCCAAATGAATGACTTTTCCTTTTTTAAAAGAAAATCTTCTCTATGCTAGGGAATTTAAGTGAAATTCTATTCTGATAACGTCTCCCATATACAAGTTATCAAGGTCTTGCCTGTAGCCGATGCTCAGATTTTATAGGACGTCTGGGTGGCTCAGTCAGTTAAGTGTCTGCTTTCAGCTCAGGTCATGGTCCCAGGGCCCTGGGATTGAGTTCATTCCAACAGCTCCCAGCTAAGCAGGGAGTTTGCTTATCCCTCTGCCTGCCGCTCCCCCGGCTTGTACTCTCTCTCTCTCTCTTTCTCTGTCAAATACATACATACATACATACATACATACATACATACATAAATAGATTTTAAAGAGCTACTGTGGGTAGGAATCATTAAGAAGAAACAGGGAAGTGAAGCAGCATCAGCTACCACCTTAAATTTCATCCTTAAAATAAATGTTTCAGTGAAAGTAGAATTATTTCCAAATTACACTTGACAAAACTAATGCTCTGAGAATTTGCATAATTTGTACTAGGCTGCCTGGTGCCTGAAAAGTCATTATTTTGTAGACACATACAAGGTAAGATAAATAATGACTAGTATCAACTTAGCTTTAAGAGCTGTATTAAACAAGAAACTTCTTAAAATACATGGAGGACAGTGACTTTATTCTAATTAGTCCGTATCCTCATTTATTGCTGCTCTCCTCAAATTTCCTTTTCACCAGCTTTACACTTGCTTTCTCATGCTCCTGTTGTTCTCTTGGCTGGGAATGCTTCTCCCTGCCCGTCGCAACCCTGACTCATCAATACAGCAGACAGATACCTCCCCAGCGAGTAAGCCTCAGTTTAAATTTGCTTTGTTTCTTCACCGGTGGGCATACATGGGCAACCTTCCTCTATGTTCAGACATACAAAATGCTTACTGTATGGTTTTTTATTTATTTATCTGATTGCCTCTTTACCTGTAGTCCCTGAATAACCTACATGCAGATTCCTCTATGTTACTGCTTCTCTAAGTGCCATCCTCAGATCAGCCATCAGTGTCCTCTGAGAAATTACTAGAAATGCAAATGCCAGGTTGCACTCTAGACACATTGGTCATAAACTCTGGGATGGGGCTTGGTAATCTGAAACCTCGGGTGAATAGCAGAGATCTTCTAGTCTAGCAGATCTTCAGTGTTAAACTATGACGGTCATGTCTACTGCTTAATGCATCTGGTGTACAATGACTCTGAGTGATCATCAAGGAAAAAAAAGCCATAAGTATAAATGAACACTTTTTATCATCTAAGAGTTGAAAAATTATGATTTACATTATTTATACAAGAAGGTGGTATTGGAATACATAGGCATTAACTTCATTTTTTGAGCACGGGTAAAATTTTAGAATATACCTAGAACTTATGACTGATTTCTGGACTCAAACAGTATCAGTATATTGCATTTTCATGAATGAAGAATATACTTTCTTCCACAAAACTACTGCCATCAGCAATTAAGCCAGCCCATTATTTTATCCTCTTTGCTCTTTGTTCTTTATCTATAATAGAGCTGACCTGGATATAGGAGAATGGTTTTATATATTTAGAGGATCAGATATGTCTCTTTAGCATTTATTAACCACACAAAAAGGATATATTCCTTCACACTGCAGAATGATTCTGAAGAATAAATAAAATTTGAGGCATTTTGTAGTTAACTTCCTTTGAATCTTGAGGCTCTTAAGCTTATTGACTTTCTCAAATGACTTATCTGAGCAATATGTATCTATCTCCCTAAGAGATATACCGTTGCCCCCATTCTTTCAGCAAATGTTTTAAATACCAATAATGTGTCAGTTATTATGCTATAAAAAGAGTACAAGGGTGAAGAGACCCAGTCCCCCAACACTGAATAGGGACAAAAATCGTGGAGAGACAGACAGAAGAAAAGGGAGTTATTCTAGGACATCAGCTCCAAAGTAGGAAGCACACGGCATTACTGAAACATGGAGGTTAGAATGGCTACCTGGAGAAGGCTAGGTAGTCCTCACAAGGAGCTGACATTGGAGAAAGAGTGGGCCCAAATCCCAGGCATGTAGGCATTCCAGGCAAAGATGCTACCTGGGGGGAGCAGTACAGGATTGAGTGTGCAAGGCATATTTGAGCAATGACTAGAAGATGAATGTGCCTAGGTGATAAGCATGGGGGGGGGGAGTAGGAAGTGAGAATGAAAGCATGGGCTTGAATAAGAGCCACTTTGAACTTTATTCTCTACTGTTCTTCCTAACCCTTTTAGTGTTTATACGCTATCAGACTCTCCTAAAAACATGAAGCATCTCTTCATTAAAAAATATACCTGTAATGTATTTCATATAATTTCATGCTCACAGGGAACCTCAACAGGCCCATAGACCCTCGGGTAATAACTATTACTCTTGGGCCAGAAGTCAGCAAACTAAAGCCCACGGGTCTGTTGTCTGTTTTCTAAAGGAAGTTCCACTACTTCTCAGCCACATCCATTCGTTTATAATTTATTATAAGAATTGAAGAGAATTGAATAGTTGCAACAGAGACCATATAACCCTCCAAGCCTAAAAGTATTTAAGGAAGTGTTTGCCAACTCCTGCTCTAGGCAATCTCAAAAGTAGTCAGAGATGTTCAGTGTTTTACTGTCTGGAAGACAGAGGGAACACAATGCTCTCATTTAACAAATTAGTCTTTAATTTGGACTCAAATTCAGACTAGAGCTGAAGTATAAATAGACAGGGAGGTTTTGAAAGGTGGGGAATTAGGAAAATCTGGAGAGTGATAAATACTACAATGGTCTGTATGTAGGAAAATTGTAGTGTCAAGAGACACTGGTCATTAATAACAGCGGAAATGCCAACAAGCAGAAATAAAGGAAGTATTAAACTACTTCATTTTTATTTTAACGGAGGCAACCATTGTCTATATTTAGCCAAAAACTTACATATAAAGTATATTTAGACTTAGAATAATAAATTAAAAAGGTGGCTTTCATTTAGCAGATGAAGAAACAGAGGTCCCAAGGTCTTAATTCAATTCATGCATCACACAATTAGCAGAACCAGCTAAACAGAAAGCGTTCCTCCCATAAAAGCTTCCAAACCTGAACTCCAGCTTATGTACACCAATAGTTTCTGTATAGGGGAGAATTTTAGCACTGATCATTCCCGGACTATGAACTTTTTAATGTACATTTAAATGTATATTTTATTTATCTCTTATCATTCATACTGAGAAATTTCTTTTTTTTCCCCTAGCATATGCAGATTTATGACTTCACCTTACATATATCAGCTTTTTGGTTTATTATTTTTATTTTTCATTTATTTAAGCTGTGGTATCATTTTAGTTACTTTGTTTTGCCCTGTGGCTAATAGTTTCAATGTGTGTTCATCATGTATTTTAGTAAACTTGTTGTTCAAAGGGCTCCTGTCTCATTCTGTCTTGCTTGGTACACTACTGAGCATAGACATTCAATTAATATATGTTGGTGGGTGATTTAATGTCTTAAACATGGAAGGGTGCCTTTTCTAATTTCTCTAATTCTGCATTGTATTTTATTAATGTCGTCCATTTAACATCTTTCCTAATTAAACGTTCTTTTTTTTCTTTTGAATCCTAGGTGGTCGTGAATGCCCTCATAGGTGCAATTCCTTCTATTATGAATGTGCTACTGGTGTGTCTTATCTTCTGGCTAATATTTAGCATCATGGGAGTAAATTTGTTTGCTGGGAAGTTCTATGAGTGTGTTAATACCACAGACGGATCACGTTTTCCAGCAAGTGTCGTTCAAAATCGTTCTGACTGTTCCACACTGATGAATGTTAGTCAAAATGTACGATGGAAGAACCTGAAGGTGAACTTTGATAATGTTGGACTTGGTTACCTGTCTCTGCTTCAAGTTGTAAGTGAGCCCTGTCACGAGTATTTGATATTTTAGTAGACACTAGATGAGGGATAGAAGTCATTCTTTAAATAATCGATTACCTAGAAATTAAAGATAGGTACTTTGTGACTTTAAAAAGGAGACTTGGTCTTTCTTAGAACATGTGCCTATAAAACATGAGTTAAGTAGCAAAGATTCTGTTACATTTGAGAGTTGTTAATTCATAAATGACTTTCGGTGTCATGTGGCTCCTCACCATTTGCACCATCTGAATGTTGCTTCAAAAATTAATAGTTTTTGGACTGCCAGTTTTATACTACACGGGAATGAGAAGAACATCCCACTATCATAGAGGAGCCTTAAGAAATGGAGAAAAAAATGTTTCCTGCCTTGTTCATAAAATTCCCACCTACCTCTGGAAAAATAAAAGTTCATGTGCAAACTTTGCAGGCATTGTAACAACCTGGAAATAATTAACTAGAACTAAGTTTTAGAATGTGACTTGGGACTATGTCCTTTTTGCTCTTGACATAGTATCTTTATATTAAATTGATATTTCAAAATACCAGTAAAACTCAGTGATTTGATGTCACTAAATTTAACAATAAGCGGACTAAACTCATGTATGGCTATTGTAGAGAGTGAACCTGACTTTCAGATTTTATTGTTATAGGCAACATTTAAGGGATGGATGGATATTATGTATGCAGCTGTTGATTCTGTTAATGTAAGTATTGGTCAATATTACACTAAACTTAGTATTTTTAAAGCTCCTCGGTTTAGTTTGGCCATTTTCAAATAGTCGATCGAAGGAGCCCTTGGTATATACACACAAAATGAAGAAATTCTACCTAATAATAGACTAGCAATTATGCGTGCAACATTTGATGACAGAGCTTGCTCAAATTCTGGCTCTCTCGTATCATACAATCTCTGCAACTGACTTTGAACAAATTTGCCTCTCTCAGCCTGGACTGAAAAAACAAAAAAAAATTATTTTTTTTGGACTGAAAAAACAAAAAAATTCAATGTTCACTTAATGGCATTGTTCTGAGGCTCCAAAAAGAAAACATCCATAGAAGACCTTACACAGCCTGGGAATAACAAGTTCTCAGTAAATATATTTATCAAAATAAAAAATCATTAACAAATGTTATTTATGGGTTTTAAAAATTTTATTCATAGTTTTTATTGTTTTTATATTTAAAATGCTGTGGAAGAGTTTATGTGAAATGAGTTTCCAGGCTAAGAAAGTTAAATCCAGTGAAGACATTTCTGACATCAAATGAAGAAAAATATCAGCAAAATTTCTATAAATATGGTTGTCACCTCTTTTACAGTTATTTTTTTTTTCTGGAAATAGAAAACATACATTAGGCCACTTAGTTACTAAACTGTCCTACCAATCTGAGAGCAACTACTACATGTGGTTAAGTCCTTTGTAGTCATTTGAAGATTATATTCATGTACATAGTAAGCATGTAATAAATATTTACTTAATGTTGAATAAATTTTTAAGAATGTTTATTCTGATCCTTTAAATGCTATGGCTTCTGAAAAGCCAAGTTCACCTAGGATAGATCTATTTGGATTAACCCATCAAACCATGTGACAAAGAAAATGATTAATGTTATTGCCAGCATACTGCTAACTTTTGTTAATTTTATAGGTAGACAAGCAGCCCATATATGAATACAGCCTCTACATGTATATTTATTTTGTCATCTTTATCATCTTTGGGTCATTCTTCACTTTGAACTTATTCATCGGTGTCATCATAGATAATTTCAACCAACAGAAAAAGAAGATAAGTATTTTAAGGTTTTTATAAGGCACAAAAAATATGAACAATTATTTTCTTAAAAACATAATGTGAAATTTAATTTGATATCCATTAGTAATTAGCTTCATTAGAACTTCATTTAATTTTGCAATAGTTGGCCAGAATACGGTACAGATATGCTCAATCTCATTCATATCTGCATAGAAAATAACTATCTTCTAAGTTATGGCTATTTTTAAGCAATATGATAAGTAGTCAGTTTTTTTTCAGTGTCCCCTCTAAAGGACAATAATCAATAATTAGCACACTAATTATTTATTTATTCAAAGCATATTTCATTCACTCTGAGCCATTGTTCTGTGGGGAATGTGTTGGGCTGGCCCTTGATGGACAACAGCACAGGATATGGTTCCTGAGCTCAGGGAGTTTCTATTAGAGTAGAAGAAATGATATGTGTAATGTAAATTAAGATTTGTTAAGTGTTACAAGTGAGATATTCTCCTGAGAGTTCTGTTTCATTACCCTTCAGGTCAGCTATATTAATTTCTTAGGGCTCCTGTAACCAACTACCACAAACTGGTGGCTTCCAACAACAGAAATTTATTCTTTCTCAGTTATGGAGGCTACAAGTCCAAAATCAAAGTGTTGACAGGGCCAGGCTCTCTTCAGAGCCTCTAGGGGAGGACCCTTCCTTGCATCTTGCATCGTCTTGTAGCTCAAGCATTACTTGGCTTACGGAGTGTATCTTCAGTCTCTGCCTCCATGGTCACATGGTGTGCTCCTTCTCTGTGTTTCTCTTCTTTTCTTCCAAGGACACTGGTCATATTGGATTAAGGGCCCACCCTACTCTAGTATGACCTCACTGTAATTTGATTACATCAACAATAAAAGTATTTCCAATAAGATAATTCTGAGGTACCAGGAGTTGGGACTTTAAAATATATTTTGGGAGGGAAACAATTCAACCTAAAACATCTACCATAAAATGTATTAATATCATAGACTTTGTCTTATAAATGTGGGCAGCCACAGAGAGATTAAGTGATTTACCCAAGATCATGCATCTCATAAGTGACAGTTTTGATTCCATATACCCTGTATATTTTTTAGGTCCTTTACTAAGCTGTGTCCCCCAATACTATAATATGAAATAATGATAAGTGTAATAAAGAGAAGTTAACAAAGCATTGACAACAAGAAAAATAAGTGGGCAGTCAGAGGAAAAAGATAGATACAAATAGAAAAAACAACTATAGGAAGTTGTCTGATTTATATGACAATTGTAGGCCTTGGAAGACAAATAAAAAGGTCTGTAGCAACTGAGAGTCAGAAAGGTGAATAATCCACAGGGAAGAGTAAAGGAATGTGTGAGCACACGCATAGAGCCGCCGACAAGAGAGACAACAATCCAGGAAGAATAGCCTTTCATCAGTTTGAGTAGAGTTTTGAGATGGAGTTTGGTTTTTTTTTAAGTTGTCCTTTAAATTCCAATTAGTTAACATACAGTGTAATGTTAGTATGATGGCTACAATATAGTGATCCAACGCTTCCATCCAACACCTACCGCTCATCACCAGCACCCTCCTTAATCCCCATGCCCTGTTTAACCTGTCTCCCTACCCATCTCCCCTCTAGTAACAATGGCATTTTAAGAAAAGAAGTAGTTAAAAGATGAGATCTTGTTTGAGAGCGGATCTGAAAAGCCATATTAGATCTTTTTCAGTAGGAGCTAATATGTCATTGAGGTATTTTGAGTAAGGGAGCACATAAAATCAGGACATTGACATTTGTTAAGATTTGATGGTGTATCTGATTCTGTGTGAAGTACTCCACAGATGTAATTTTTGTTGTTTTACAATAAATTTTTGTTTTACAAACAAATTTACAACAAATTTTTACAACAAATTTACAACAAATCTAAAAGCCATCATATCCTCACTTCCCCCGTCAGAGGTTGTGTTACCTGCATGTCATCTGACAGCTAGCAGGTCGCTTGATCACAGATCCAACTGGAGTCTTGTCTTCCAGAGACCATGAAAACTTAGTTATGACAATGGTGTTATATGCAACTAATGAATCATTTAACGCCACATCAAAAATGAATGATGTACTATATGCTGGCTAACTGAACATAAGAATACAAAAAAATATATTAAAAAAATAAATAGAAAGAAAAAATGAACCCATTACTGATATATAGAATGATTGGAGAGAGACTAAAGACCTGGTCAGACTCTGCATTACCTGCCACCTCGACCACATTTTTGTCTTCAAATTGGTCATCTGCAACAATGGAGAATATGGCATATGTTCAATGAAGAGATTTTGGGAGGCAGAAGCTACAGTACTGTCTGTAATTTGTAAGAGATAAAGCATCTAAGAAGTCTCAGTTTTCCTGTCGAAGTTGACTGATGTACTGTGGCTGAAGCATCATCCACAGGAAAAGATATCTCTCAAAGACAAGGGGTAGAATTCAACGAGTGATTTTAGATTCTGACTTAGCATCTCAGAAAACATGGATGTACCTGCAATGAAATGTCACCATTGTACATGATTGATGTTCACAATTGGAAGAAAATTTAATGTTAGATGTTATTTATGCAACATTTTCAAATACAGGGTTTTTCAAAGATATTTTAAAATTCCATCTTCCATTCTTACATTTACTATCTTAGAGTTACACTTAGCTACCATTATCATAAGTTTATGCCTTTCAAAAGAGAATCTTTAAAAATTGATAATCTTGAAAATAATTTTACAAAGTATACTCTAGTTTTCAATTGAATTATTTTTTTCCAATTTTAGTCATTATTAATGTGTATTATATAAGCATATACATATGATTCCCCAGTATTCCCTGCATAGGATAAATTAGACACATATCTAGATAAAGCCATGTGACCATGAACAGGACAGCATAGCCTTAACTGCTTTAACCTCCTTGCTTTTAAACATTGTTCTTGCAACAAGTGTTGCTACTAGAGGAAGATAGGATGGGTTGACACCATTACAATCACTCTCAGGCAAAATTTACTTATTAAGAAGCACTGACAACTATCACTGTCCCCTACCTTCTTTCCAGTATTTCATTTCCAATTAAGCATACCTTTTATTTTATGACCTTTTCTGAATGGCTTCAGGTTTCTTTCCACCCTACTAAGACATAGGACCAACACTCAAGTTAAACTACTGCATAGGAACCTTTCTGCTAGATACTTTGTATATATGAACTCATCTAATCCATATCACAGGCTAATGAAAGTAGCATCTTTACACAAAAGTGTGTACACTGGACTAGTGAGGGTAAGTTGCTTGTTTCAAACCAGGTAACAGGTCACGAGCCAAAGGTCTGTTTGACTTCAAAGCCCATGTTCTCTTCCTAGTGTATTCTTACCTCTGAAGGCTTTCTAACTTTGGTACTTTGGCCTTGGCTCATGGCTCTAACAACTACCCATGCCTCTTCTACTAACCATCCCCACTTTATTAGTTTTTCCAAATACCCATCAGTTTTACATGTAATATTTTCATTTAATAAGTTCAAGTGATATAGGGTTTAATTCATCAGAAAACATACTTCATAAAATTAGAACACAAATTATTAATAGGCTCAAGTTATACGAGGGAAAAGTATGTAGTATATTTACACAAAGACCTAGAATAGACCTGGGTACATATGGGTAAATTCTAAGTAAAGCAACCCCTTTCAGTAACTATAACTTTGTTAAGAAGATTAATAGCAATGGCAGTAAGAGCGACTAACAGTCATTGAGGGCTTGTGTATCTGGCATTCTGTTGAGTGTTTTGAATGCATTATCTCAATTGATCCTCCCAACAAATCATCGATGTATAGCTTTTGTAATGATAACATGACTTCTCCTTAAAGGCATTAAGAGACTTGCCCAAGGATAGCAGAGATCGGATTTGAACAAAGATGATCTGACACCAGAACTAAATTCTTAACACAGCCTTTACATAGTGTGTAATATTGAAAAAGACCAGCCTGATTTATACAGCGTCTTTCATCTAGCTTTTAAAAGGATGCGTTTTGTGTCAAGTCTCTCAATCTAAGTAAAACCAAACCAAACGACACCAGTTCCTCTCTTGGAGCATCTTGTAATGTCCTCCTAGTTTCATCCCATCTTTTATTATTTTGGCAATCAGGGTCTCATTAAGAGAAGTTTAAATCCGCTACTTTGATTTTTATGTTGAATTCATAGTTCTCTTCCCAGTGTTTCCCTAGCTTCTGGTAAGTTCTTGACATGCTATGGTACTCAGCCCTCACCGATGAGTAGTTCTCTTAACATTGGCCTGATGCCTAGCATTGGTATGTAATATATATACCAAAGACTGTATCAACTAGAATAAAGGTAAATCAAAACACATTAAGAAAGAAAGGGGAGTCTGGTTACCATTAGGTATTTGATAATTTTTTTTTAAATGCAATATAATAGGAAACTGAATATTGCCTAATCCAAAAAAAAACTAACATAACCAGATCCTCTTTAACTCCAGGACCCTACAAGTTAAGTAAGGATTTGAGAATTATGAATTACCCAAAATAAATTTCTAATTACATAGATTAACTAAAGAGTTGATATTACAGATCAATGTAGAAAATATGAGTATGTAAAAATTACAGATAATTTTAAGAAAATTAGCCTACCCTTAAAGAACAAGTAAATCTTCTAGGCATACTTTGTGAGATTTAGACTCTTACAGTGATGAAAAGATCAACAAACTTCATTTAGATGTTAGTTATTTTTACTGTTGAACCTTAGGGTTGTCTATTCAATTAAGAAGTCCTTCAAGTCAAGGATGTATACTGTTGACACCTATAATGTTTATGTTGAAATTCCTTTATTGGAATGAAAAAAACAGCTAGCCAGTTTCTTAAAACACATGCACAGATATATGTTACATGTTCATTTTATGGTAGTCTCCCCCACCCCTTATCTACCGGGGATGTTCCAACACCCCCAGTGGATGCCTGAAACCACAGATAGTACCAAACCTTCAAACAAACAAACAAACAAACAAACAAACATGGTTTTGCTCCTACATACATACCTATGGTAAAGTTTAATTTATAAATTAGGCACAGTAAAATATTAACAAAAATAACTAATAATAAAATAGAACAATATACTATAATATAAGTTATGAATATGGCCTCCCTCAAAATATCTTGGTGTGCTGTACAAATCCTTCTTGTGATGACATAAAGTGAGTTGAATAACATAGGCATTATGATGTAACTTGGGCTACTCTTGACCTTCTCACGGTATGCCAGAAGGAGGGTCACCTGCTTTCAGACCACAGTTGACTGTAGTTAACAGAAACCATGGAAAGGGATACCATGGATAAGAGGCATTACTGTTTATTCTTTTTCTTTGCTAAAGGAATATGGCATTTGTAAATGAATACAAATAAATATAAAACTATTTTTGCTATTGTTTAGCTCCTACTTTTCATTAGAATCCCAAATATTAGCCAAATCATCTACAAAGATATTCAGTATTCTTATTTCTTATAACCCTTCCTAATATATTGGTTATCTAGTAATAAAATGCCTGATGAGACTAGTAGCACATAAAATGAAATATCAGCACATAGTTTAAAATAACACAGATTACCTCACCAAAGGAAAATTGAGGCAATAATTATTACAGGAAAATAATATATTTTATATATGCACATTGTATTATTTATGGAGAGTCACAGGCCTATATCTAAATAATTATTTAAGATATATTTATAGCTATGTGGCACATAATAAAATGCATTTTATTTCTATATAAAACATTTTTAACCTGTATTAATGATCTGAAGAAAGACCTAGATAATGATTCTGGTTTTAACTAGGTTTATTTTTTATTTCTTTACCTTGGAGGTCAAGACATCTTTATGACAGAAGAACAGAAGAAATATTATAATGCAATGAAAAAGCTTGGATCTAAAAAACCACAAAAGCCTATACCTCGACCAGGGGTAAACAAAAACAAAACAAAACCAGGTCATCCTTAAACATCACAGGGGATAGGAGCGCCAACCCTCAACACAGTTGAAAATCTGTGTGTCAACTTTTGATTTCCCCAAATATGAACTACTAGTAGCCTACTGTTGACAAGAAATCTTATAGATAAACTGAACAGTAGATGAACATATAGTTTATATGTTATATATATTATATACATATGTATGTATATACATACATTCTTACATAGGATAAACTAGAGAAAAGAAAATGTTATTAAAAGAATCATAAAGAAGATGAAATACATTTCCAGCACTATGCTGTATTTATCTAAAAAAAATTCATGTATTAACAGACCCATGCTATTCAAACCTGTGTTGTTCAAGGACCAACTCTATACGTATACATATGTATCTTTAGCCTATAAATTTTCAAATTGTTTTTAATTCATCTTTGATGTACAACTAGTTCTTAAACATGAATGCTAATATTTGAATAAAAGTCCTTATGAAACTAAATATATGTATTTTGAACATTATCACAGTTCTTAATATTCTTATCTTTAATTTTTCTATAAAAATGAAAAGTAATTACATATGGTTTTACTTTTGTGTGTGCGTGTTTTTAAAGATTTTATTTATTTATTTGACAGAGAGAAACACAGCGAGGGAGGGAACACAAGCAGGGGGAGTGAGAGAGGGAGGAGCAGGCTTCGCGCCGAGCAGGGAGCCTGATGCGGGGCTCTATCCCAGAACTCCAGGATCATGACCTGAGCTAAAGGCAGATGCTTAATGACTGAACCACCCAGGTGTCCCTATGGTTTTAGTTTTGTGTTAGCTACACAGCTTACTATGAGTACAATGGCCTGTGGAGGATACAAATACAATTTACTTTTGATTGAAATGTATTTATCTAGATGACGATTTTATGGTGTAGTGATTTCTACACTGTGAAATCATAGTGATTTCTATTTTACCCTAGAAGTGGGGTAAAATAACTTGCAGATTTGTGATATTGTGACAAATAGCAAGAGAAGCAGTTGGACTGATTGTTAATCTAAACCTTCTTTATACTGTGAGGTCAAAGACCAGAACATGCTCAGGTGGAAATAGTGGGTCTTAGCAGTTGAAGGATAGTTTGTATCCCTCTAACATTAGGGAGGCAGGACAGGGGTGTTTAAACACATTATATGCATTTCAATTTATATTAAAGATAACATACCTTGCCAAAGAGTCGTGGCCGAAGGCTAAGCCAATTAGTACCCATTTGGCTACATGAGGATCACCTAGCACTTTTTAAATGGACACATTGCCAGGTCTCAACCAGACCTACTGAATCATAATCTATGGATTTGAAGCCCTGATATTTAATTTTTTGCTTGGCCTACTTGATCTTGGTAAAATACCTTAAAACTTTCCCATGCAACTATTAAAAGGATTTTGAAAAAGCTTGTGTTTCCTGGACAGCATAATACTAGCAGTGAGATTAAAAGGAAAGGTGGGGGGCACCTGGGTGGCTTAGTTGGTTAAGCATTGCCTTCGGCTCAAGTCATGATCCCAGAGTCCCATGATCAAGCCCCGAATCGGGTTCCCTGCTCGGTGAGAAGCCTGCTTCTGCTTCTCTGACTCCCCCTGCTGCTGTCCCCTCTCTAGCTGTGTTTCTCTCTATCAAATAAATAAATAAAATCTTTTAAAAAATAAAAATTAAAGAAAAGGTGATATTTAAGTATGGATATGTATGGACATATGTATTCTATACATGAAAGAGATAGGATATTCTATACATGAAAGAGATAGGATATGACTATTTATAATAGTCATAACAGTTCAAGATCATGTAACACATTAGTGAAAATAATATGACAAAGTAGAAATTTAGAGACATGTTATTTTATTGGACTACTCCAGGTAGTGGAGCTGAGGTTTTCTTAGTAAAAAATGACCTGTGACTGTGACAATTCATGTATAACATACTAGGGTGGATGAGTTTAAATGCAAATGTTAGTATGCACGACCAACTGAAATACGGCTGGTCTGATATGTACCAGAAGTCAACAACAACAAAAAGTTTTCATTTGCTCTGAGTTAGAATTAATTCATTAATAATGTTTCTTCTAGAAATCAAGAACTTATGACCCAGAATAATTCATGCAACTTTTGAAGACACACCTTTCTAAAATATTTTTTTACTAATGTAATGATTAATGGATACTTACAAAACCTACTACATTCTCTATCATTCTTGTTTCTTTACAGAACAAATTCCAAGGATGTATATTTGACCTCGTAACAAACCAAGCTTTTGATATCACTATCATGGTTCTTATCTGCCTCAACATGGTGACCATGATGGTAGAAAAAGAGGGACAAACTGACTACATGACTGCTGTTTTATATTGGATAAATGTGGTTTTTATTATCCTTTTCACTGGAGAATGTGTGCTGAAACTGATCTCCCTCAGACACTACTACTTCACTGTAGGATGGAACATTTTTGACTTTGTGGTTGTGATTCTCTCCATTGTAGGTAAGAGCATTTTGAATCAAACTAAACACATATGCTCAGAGAAGTTTCTGAATTCTGGAATGTAAATTTACTTTTGAGTACATAAGTAAAATGAAAGAATTAAAGAAACTTAAAGACAAAACTAAATAAAACAAAGACCTCTGTGTCAGAATTCCGGGGTTCATGCTCCAGATCTCGAGGCCAAAATTCTTCTGTTTGATAGAAGCATGTAATACTCCTTGATATTTGATTTCCAAGATTACCCTTCACAGAAGTGGCAACTATGTCTATATGTAGGTAAGTAGTAGAAGGACCTAGAGGTAGGTAAGAAGACCGATGGAGAATCTAAAATCACCTCAAGTGTTAGCATATCATGAGAACTGTCCCTTGATTAATGATCATTAATAACCAGAATATCCCTGACTCTTTGTGAAAATTCTTTCTGAATTAGAAGTGAAGGTAAGGTCTCAAGAAATTCCATTTGCATTTATAGTGGCCTCATTACTTTGCAAGTCTATAAGATAAAATCATTTCTCAACCAGTCCCAGTCATGGCCATGAATCACAATACATGGTTTTATACTTCTTTCCCTTTCATTACCATGGCTCTTTCTCTGTCCTCTTGTTTTTTAAATATCTGCACATGCCTTGCCCAATATTTCAGCATTGAATTTATTTTTAGAATTACAAATCTTAGAAAGAGATTGTGGAGAGTATTTAATACACATTCAACTTACAGATGATAAAGCAGGTAGGCCCAGAAAGGTTAGGTCACATAACCTAACACCTGAATATTGAGTACCATGTCACTTAAAAGAGACATTCAAAATCAATTTTTGAAAAAAGAATATTAAGATATCAGAAGACAAATTAAAATTTAGGTAGAATTCTCAGAGTAATAACAAGCCAAATAGTGGAAACATTTCCATCAAGTTAGGAAGAAAAAAAGAATATTCCTCTGTGACCTCTATTTTTAACATTGTTGGCTGATGCAATTAGATAAGAAAACAGAAGGGTACATGGAGCAAATGATCTTCATCTTCAGATCATATTATGGCATTCTTTAAAGATGAAAGAGAATCAACTAAAAAAAATGGATTCAATTAGAATTCAGAAGGTACAAACTTTAAATCACATGTATCGATATTCAAAAATGTTTTATATGTGGATAAAAAAATTTAGAAAGTATACCTAAAGAAAAATCTCATTTGCGTTTGCAATAAAAATAAAGTAAAATATCTAGTAACAACTTTAATAAATGCATAAGACTTCTATGAGGAAAGCTAACAGACATAAAAGAAGTCTTAAATAATTGCAAGTCTTTTCTTATACTTGGTTAAGAAGGCTATCACTGTAATCATGACCCTTTCTGAAACAAATTGATTTGTAAATGCAGTACTATCCCAGTAAGAATATCAATAAGTCTTTTTGCCTGGTAGAAATAATATATTGGCAATATAAGTCTAAAGGATTCTAAAATTTATTTGGAAGAAAAATTAAAGCAATGAGGGATGACTTATATTGCTGGATGCTTAGACTATTTTAATATTGATGAAGTAAAGCAGTGTTTTAAAAATCCCAATAGATTCATATAGATAATTCAAGATCTAACTTCACCATATAAAGAATTACTAATTTATTCAGTAAAAAGATCACATGAATCAAAAATTAAAGCATAAAAAAATGGATTCAAGAGGAAATAAATTTATAACAATGAACCTGAATAGTCCTTCCTATTTAGGACACAAATTTGAGTCTATGAAGAAAAAAATTACAGATTACATAAAAATCAAAATATTCTATGGGGGAAAAACTCACCACAACCTCTCCCCAATCAAAAAGATTGAAAGATAAAACACAGGGGAGAAATGTATGTAACATGTAAGACTGACAAAGGATTAGCACTTTCTGTGGAGAAACAGTCCTCTGAAATCAGTAAGAAAATACTAAATCTCTTAGAAAAATGGGCAAAGGACTTGACATGGCCGAAAAGAGAAAGTTGAAAATAGCCAACAAGCACACAAAATGTCCAATAAACAAGAAAAAGTGTGGATTTTTTTTTCTAACAAAAAATTTTATGATGAGGTATTTTGAAACATCTTAAAGATTTTCTGGTAAAATTATAAAGAACCACAATACTGGTTGAGCATTTGGAGGATGAGCACTTTCATACATGACTATGAAGAATTGTACAGACTTTCTGGAGATAGGTTTGATGATATATAAGGAAAATTTAAATATACTTATCTTTTATTAATATATTATCAAATGATGCTCATGTAACTAGAAAAAATATACCTACCTGAATATTTATCTCAGCCAAAAATACTGAAAACAACAAAAAATTCCTCAATATGTAGTTATTTGAACAGAACATTATGAAACTATAAGAAATTACTTTGTTGCCACTTGACTGGAAATGTTTCCATGATGAGGAAGTGACTCAAATAGATTAAAAATGTCTAGGTTATGTGATTACATTCACAGGGCAATATGTACCTGTGCTTGCACAGAAAAATGTCTAAAGTGATACTCAACAAAAGAGTAACAGTTACTATAACTGATGGTGTTTTGGGTGATTTAGATATCCCTTTAAGCATTTTACTGTATTGCTTGAATTTTGTACATGAGTAGGTATCACCCTTAAGAATCAAAAATTATTATGGGGAAAGAAAAATAAAATGTCCACAAACTTAGTAAAGGAAAAGAAAATGTCACAATGATAATATGAATCATTTTGTTGATAATATCAATCATCTTTTGTTATGAAACTGCTTTCAATATAAAATGATAGTCCTGAAATTGTAAGAGAAAGATGGCAAATAAAATTACTTGAAAGTCACGATTTTCTGTAGCATGGAAATTTAACTATTTCCATCCCTTCCCGCCTTACCAGGTATGTTTCTGGCTGAGCTGATAGAAAAATACTTTGTGTCCCCTACCCTATTCCGAGTGATCCGGCTCGCCAGGATTGGTCGAATCTTGCGCCTGATCAAAGGGGCCAAGGGGATCCGCACGTTGCTCTTTGCTCTGATGATGTCCCTTCCTGCCTTGTTTAACATCGGCCTCCTGCTCTTCCTGGTCATGTTCATCTACGCCATCTTTGGAATGTCCAACTTTGCCTATGTTAAAAAGGAAGCTGGAATTAATGACATGTTCAACTTTGAGACCTTTGGCAACAGCATGATCTGCCTGTTCCAAATCACCACCTCTGCTGGCTGGGACAGATTGCTGGCACCCATTCTCAACAGTGCACCACCTGACTGTGATCCAAAAAAAGTTCATCCCGGAAGTTCAGTTGAAGGAGACTGTGGGAACCCATCTGTTGGGATATTCTATTTTGTGAGTTACATCATCATATCATTTCTGGTTGTGGTGAACATGTACATTGCTGTCATCCTGGAGAACTTCAGTGTTGCTACCGAGGAAAGTACTGAGCCCCTGAGTGAGGATGACTTTGAGATGTTCTATGAGGTCTGGGAGAAGTTTGATCCTGATGCCACCCAATTTATAGAATATAGCAAACTCTCTGATTTTGCAGCTGCCCTGGATCCTCCTCTTCTCATAGCCAAACCAAACAAAGTCCAGCTTATCGCCATGGACCTGCCCATGGTCAGTGGGGACCGGATCCACTGCCTCGACATTTTATTTGCCTTTACAAAGCGTGTTTTGGGTGAAAGTGGAGAGATGGACTCTCTGCGTTCACAGATGGAGGAAAGGTTCATGTCAGCAAATCCTTCCAAAGTGTCCTATGAACCCATAACAACTACACTAAAACGAAAACAAGAGGAGGTGTCTGCTACTGTCATTCAGCGTGCTTACAGACGTTACCGCTTACGGCAAAATGTCAAAAATATATCAAGTATATACATCAAAGATGGAGACCGAGATGATGGTTTGCCCAATAAAGAAGATATGGTATTTGATAACACTAATGAGAACTCAAGTCTAGAAAAAACAGATGCAACCCCGTCCACTGTCTCTCCACCTTCCTATGACAGTGTAACAAAGCCAGACAAAGAGAAATATGAAACAGACAAAGCAGAAAAGGAAGACAAAGGGAAAGATGGCAAGGAAAGCAAAAAATAGAGCTTCATTTTTAATATATTGTTTACAGCCTCTGAAGGTGATATATTTGTGTTAATAAGACTCTTTTAAGGAAGTCTATGCCAAACTTTTTACTGAAATATTCCGAGTCAATGCGGTGACTAGCTCTGATTCCCTAAAATAGGTGGGCAGGATTGGCAGATGGCTGCATTTTCAAGTGGTAAATGATTACGTAAGAATTGTGAGAGTACTCTGTAGGGATTCTTTTATTACAGCAAAGCTAGTTTGATTTTATTTGCTTTTAATAAATCAGAAAACCATGTGGAAAATGTTCACATCTGCCTTGTCATCTTTTCACAGGATTGTAAACCTTCATGTTTCCCATGCAAATACAAACACACGCACCTATTATTTGGATATTTATAAAAGTATTTTACCTTGGCTTTTCAATGAAATTGCATTAGTAACAAATAACACATCTGTTATTAGGGAGCAAAACACTTTTCCATGTACAGAGGTCATTCTATATTTTGAGGTGCTTACATTTATTCTACACTGCATCAGAACCAATTTTTATGTGCCTATTCAATGCCATGGGATTAAAAACATATGTAGGCTATTCATTTCCACAAATATTTTTCATTCATTTTGACTAATAGACCAATGAGGATAAGACTTACCTTTAGAGTATGGTGCTTCATAGCTTGCCTTTTAAAATATATACTTCTTGGTTCATACAATAACCATACAACATGAAAAATTATTTTAAATTCATACCACATTCCTCCAAAGAAGAAAAGAACTGAAGATGCTTAAAAAAAGAAGGAATGGAAGAAAAATCTATTCACTTTTATTTATACAATATAACACTCAGCTGTGCTACCCTAAACCTAAAACGCCAATAATGACCCAACTCTTTATCTGTTTGGTCAGAAATTTCTGCTTTCTCAGGCAGTATCGTCTAGTCATTCCTTAGCACAAAGCAAAGTTAATATTTTTCTTCAGCGAAGTGCTCCCTGATGTGCAGATATCTATTTGATACTGTGGCTCATGTTTGAGCAGATAATGTCTTGAGCAAAGCCTGGACTGCCTTGCCTGCTTGCCATCCTAAATGTGTGTGGCAAAGTTTCAAGTCATGATACATGTCAGCCTTTCAACAGAGACCTGTGTTTAGTGTGAGTGAAAGATCATTCAGTGAGGATTCTTGCCACTAACCTCTTTTCCTAATTTGTGCTATTAATCCTTTTGGACCTTTCTCTTTCATCTATAAAAATGAGGACAGTGTCACTTTCTCTTTAAAATTCTATGCCTCTGAGGTATATTTGATATTAATCAATAAGGTACCCTGAGCTGATAGTTTACCAAGCACGCACTCATTTTGCTTTAGCTGCTGTCTGCCTACTGAGGATTATAAATCTAGTTTTAAAAAGCCCTCGTTGATGATGACTTGAAAAGAAATGGCCATGATGCATTTTTTCATGAGTTTATTTCAGGAATATGAGCTCTTTCTTCTATCAAGTTACTTATGCATAGGCAAAAATTGAGTTTCGTAAGCAGAAAGTAATTTTATTTAGAAGATTTTGTAGGAGTTTTCAAAGCAAGTATATATATATCATTCACTTGCTTTTCTAAATTAAAAAAGAACAAATTATATTTCTATAATAAATACATCATATTTTTTGTTGTCCTGGCTACTTAAAAATAAAGGAGATTTTAAAATACTGACATAAATGGAGAGTATGGGTAGAGAATGACAGACAGAAAGAGGAACAGACTAAGAAACACTGATATGAGATCAACAGACAAAAACAGAGACATTTCCACAGAACTTTGTATCTCCAAAGTTTTTAAATTGTGACATATTTTGCAACATCTGTGAGGGAGATGAGCACTTCTAGACAGTTAGTGTGAGTGAAAGATCATTCAGTGAGGATTCTTGCTTTTTTGTCCTAAGGTCCATATGAAATTAAATCTAGGGCCAATGATTCCTTGCACCTACATTCAGTCATTCGTCTTAGGTGATTTGAGCCTCTTTTTTATTTAATAAGAAAGATACCATGCAGTGTTTTCCTAGACTATGTAGAGCCTTGCATTCTATACTTGCTAAGCCTGTTGAAAATGGGTTTTGACAATTAGGGAACATACAAAATATATTACATTTGTAATATTTTTAATACATTAAATTAAGAAATTAATATCACCTTAGATTTAAATTCAGTCTATCCTCATTATTTTAAACCCATATAAATATAACTGCATTTTGCATATTTATATATTATGAAAAGACACAGGGTGGACAGGTTTATGTGTGATTTACTATTAACATTTTTACATCGCCTTATTTGTATGTAAAGTAAAAAATACTGGCAACTTGTTCCTCAACAGTTTCTTCTTAGCATTTCAAAAAGATATTTTACAAATTTGCTCTTTTCTCCTATTTCATGCCGAACCAATATCATGCTGAACAATACTTTTTTTTTTAACATAACATAGTTAGGTTTTGTATATATATGTTTTCCCAAGAATGTCTAGTTGTGACTTTTTATCAATTAAAAACAATATATGGAATTGAGAGCTTATTTATTACTGTGTAATAAGCCTGAAGTAAAATTAGATTTTTCTTTTCTTTTTTTTTAGACTGCTTTTCATGTAGGTTACTGTTGGGTACTGATAATGAGATGCCTCCAGAAGCCATTGTCATGCTAATATTTAAGTTATATAATCATTGGATTCATTTCACCTAATGATCTAGAATGGCAGTTATAGTGTAAATTTTAAGTTAAAATAAAATGGAAGCAAACACAATTGAAAGCAAAGATTTGAACGCAAATACATACATGCAATTTGGAGAAGAGTGGGAGAATCTCATTTTGCTTTTTGGACTGTTACATAGATTGCAAAAGGCAGTAAGTGACTTGTGGGCTGCTTCTAAATGCTGATTGTTGAAAACCTCAACCCAAAATGTTCAGCATTATTTTATAGATTTTTGATAGCTTTATCAAAAAGATTTGAGATAAAATGCACATGTAAATAAAGCAGTTTTAAATAGCAATTTTGGAGAAATGTTACTGGAAGTAATGAAAGGAGAGCCAGCTGAATTAGAATGGCCAAGTAATCGGCCTGGGTTTAGGACCCATGTATAGAGACTACACAGTTTTTTAAGTATCTGTGGTTATGATGTAATATTCTTGAAGAAAAGAATCAAGAATTGCTTCATAAAAATAAATGAATAGCCATGCATATAATAATGCTGTTTAAATTCTGTACAATTTTCTTACATCTATGAATGCTCAAGATGTTTGGGTTTGTCATAATTATATTGTAATTATACTGGAGATGTACGCATTGTAATAGAATGTAAAAATAAAAATCATTAACAAAATGAAGTCGTGCTTGCAGGTATTTTCTGTTTCTGTGCAAATAACCTTTAAGCAGGTAAGTTCAGTACAGGCCTAAATAAGTTGAAGCTACTAGTAGCTTTTTTCTTTAAATGGAAAGACAGTTTAAATGTCCTCCATAAGAAGTCTTCCAGGATAAGAAATATGGGGACAAAGAATATAGAGTTCTAACATAATTTATTGGCATCGACAACAGAGTTTGTTTAAAAGGCAAAAGTCGAGACAAGAAGTGAAGATAGGCAAACATTTAGCCACACAGTATGTATCTTTTTCATGTAATAGCATAATTGTGTCATTGAGAGAGGGTTTAACACACATCATGGCCAAGGACTTGGGTTCCAGACCCAGAACTGTGTTCGGATCCCAGTTAAGCTATGACTCTCTGAGTTTCCTGAATACATTGTTTAACCCATGTATGACAGCATTCACATCTATAAAATGAGGGTAATTGTGCAACTTCACTATTTATGGTCTTAGAATAGAATGAGAAAATCCACATGAAGCAATGAGAACGATGTCTGACCAATACAAAATCAATAATTTACATTAGTAGTAGTAGTTAGTGTGGCCACCGATTTGCCACTAAACATATTAAGAGCCCAGGCTAACCCTGTGCTCATAGGAGTACAATACATTCTTCTTAAATATTAAATGATGACAATATTCCCTCTATTTTATATGACTTTGCATAAATATGGTACCCAAAAGAGTCTTACACATCTTACTGGTACGTAAAGAACATTTATTGATGTGACATATGCCCAAAAATATTTCAAAATTGAGCTATTTTTAGATCTGTGCATCCAAACAGCATGCTAAAATGAGAAAACATGCATATTTACGAAGGTGTAGCTTATTGCAAAAAAAAATTTGGAGGAGGTAGCTAAGTAGTTAATCCAAGCCTCTATTTTGTTTTAGCTGTGAGCATCCGGTCCTGCTTTGATTTTTAAATAAGATACACTAAGAATAATTGCTGCTGTGCTTGGCCATTATTTCAGCCTTGTGTGCTATTATAATGGCATGTGAAAAGATACCAAGTCTTCCTAGGGACCTCTACACCGGCAGTTGTGATAATCACTGCAAAATAAAATTATCATCCCCGCACAACATCCTTATACATCTTCACATAACTGATTGGCAATCACATGAATTTCCTACAACAAAAGAATAAACTTCTTCCCTGCCATAGAAAACACTATATCATAACCCAAGCAAAATGAGCTGCAGAGTACATGGTAATGTCTCTCAAGGGAGGGGAGGATTGCATACTGGCCGGACCTTTGCTGCAATAGCATTTGATGCACACAGGAAGAGAAACATGAATAATTGATAGCTCTAAACAAGCAGTAAAGCAAACATGCTACACTTTACTCCCTATTATTCCGAGTACTGTAATTAGGTAAGTAAATTAACAATTGCTCTAAGAAAAAAGCCAATTTTAAGAGATTTATGAAGGGATGTTTAATGTTTTATCATGTGTTTTAGCTTGAATCTCACTTAATCTTTCTCAAAAACAACTGAAATGCAACAATGGAGTAGATAAAACAATGGAGAGAAATATATAGGAAAGACTTAGATCTTGCGAACGATTTTAAAACCTAGCCGAACTGAGCAAAAATTATTTTTGTTCTAGATGAAGTATTTGCTGGTATGTTCCATTTTTGGTTTTATTTCATAGAAGACAAAATAACTTCCATTTACTTAGCTTCTACTAGCAACAGTTTAGAATATCTTTATGAGCCAATCAATAATGAAAAGCAAAGATAAATCATATTACTAAGTGAAAGAAGTCAATCTGAAAAGGCTGGATGCTATACAAACAAGCAGGTGGCTCCAATAGGAATATTTTAATACAGTTAGAACACAGTGAGATTTCATAATCACTGGTAATTTTATTTTATTTTTTTTTTAAAGATTTTATTTATTTATTTGACAGAGAGAAACACAGCTAGAGAGGGAACACAAGCAGCGGGAGTGAGAGAGGGAGAAGCAGGCTTCCTGCCGAGCAGGGAGCCCGACGTGGGACTCGATCCTGGGTCTCTGGGATCATGACCTGAGCCGAAGGCAGTCGCTCAACCAACTGAGCCACCCAGGCGCCCCTCACTGGTAATTTTAAATAGAGTTTATTTTAACATTAGACCCCTAGCAAAGTTGAAATGAGCACTACCAAAGAAAACCTTTTTTTTAGTGTACTGAGGTGGGGGAAAAAAGCAGTTCAAAGATAAGGTCTGAGAAAGACCACTGATAAATTCAGAGTACAGGAAGCAAAGTTTTCCAACCTTCTCAAAAGATGTCACAGATTCTATCTTGGGTATTTCTGCAGAGTGTTAGAGCTGTGGACACCTTCACTTCCACCTCAGCCTCAGGCAATAAATCCGCGAATTCAAAACTTTTCTGATTCTTGATTAAACTCTAGAAAGTCAAACGTAGCAAAATTTAGTGTTCAAAGAGAAGGAAACAACATATATGAGTTTATTACTCATTAATCAACATCTACTGAGCACCTTCAATCTGTTAGCTCCCCTTTCATCTGCATACATAGACAAATCCCTTCCCTCATGAAGCTTTTATTTGAGGAAACAAAACTGATGAGCCATAAAGAACTATAATAGAAGAGAATGATATTAGATTGATTTTATCATGTGTTATTAACATGAATGTTATATGTATTTATGTTTATTGTATGTTCTATAATCTATGTTATGTATGTTTTATTTTAAGAGACTTAATATCAGGATACTTCACGCTCAAAGCTTCATAATTTTTGGTCAAAACTTAAAAATAGTGAGTTGAACTTGTATATTTTCTTTTACTATAAAATTTTGTAACTTTGGTCATTCATTTCAATGATTTACAAGCCATTTTACCAAAGAAAATCACTCAGGAGCTAGTTTTTGATTCTTAATAGGTGAAAGAATTCTCACTCCTAAAAAGTGAATGATTATTTTAAAAATATTCAAAGTAGTCATTTTGCTTTGGCACTCATGCCAAAGATTTAATGAGACAAATTAAAATTTATAGTTGAAGTAAAAATGTATACTTCTCTTTGAAGCTAGGATATTATCATTTCCCTTGGTGTTCTTCTAAACATTGAAAATTAAGAACTAATTTTGTAATAAAATGTTATAGATGTAAAATAGGTATCAGAACTCCACAAGAAAAAATAGATAAATTTTTAGCAACTTAAAACAACAAACATTTATTATCTCACAATTTCTGTGGCTCCAAATGATTTTGGGGAGTAGTTTGGCTAGAAAGTGAATGTCACCTGTGGCTGTAGTCATCTGGAGGCCTGAGGAAAGATGAAAGATCTGTTACCAAGACAGCTCAGTTGCATGGCCATTAGCAGGCCTCAGATCTTCACTGGCTGTTTCCCTCACTTCCTCTACCTGTATCTTTCCATAGGGTTGTTTGAGTGTTTGGCTTCCCCCAGAGAGCAAGGAAGAAACTTCATTGTGTTTTGTGACCAACCCTCAGAAGTCACAATCCATCCATCATTTTCACCACACTCTATTCACGAGATACAAGTCAAGCACATGCTCAAAGAAAGGGCATGAAACCACTTCTTGAAGAAAAGAGTAACAGAGAATATGTGGACATGAAAATATTTTTTTCTTAAAAAAAAAATCAGTGAAAGAGCACCTGGCACCTGGGTGATTCAGTCAGTTAAGTGTCTGCCTTTGGCTCAGGTCATTGGGCTCCCTGCTCAGAGGGGAGCCTGCTTCTCCCTCTGCCTGCTGCTCCCCCTCCTTTTGTGCTCTCTCTCTCTGTCAAATAAATAAATAAAATCTTTTTAAAAAAATCAGTGAAGTTCACAACTACCAAACTTCTAAATATCAAACTCTCATTCCGGCTCCCTTTAAGAAAATAATAAAGATAGACTTCTCTTGTAATCTCCTTGAACAACTCAGTGCATTTTGATATATTGGTCTTGTTGATGCTCGAAATTGAATCAGCTCTAATAAGAAAGGATTGGGAAGAAGCAGAAGTGGGAAAAGCATTTATTCATGCTTCATTTTCCGGCCTTATTTATTTCCTTTTATATACTCATCTTACCCTAACCATCTCATTTAGACCCTAAATTCAGAGCAAAGATTGATGACTGGTTTAGAGTCACCTACTTTGGCCCTGGCACTTGTGACTAAATGAAAAGTTATCTTTATCTCTAAAGCGTCACATATTGTCCATTTATTTTAGAGACAAATGGGTCTGCCTTGTACCAACCTCGGCCAGAATACCACTTAGAGCCGAGTTACGGGCAGGAAGGGATCTGGGAGGGAGCCAGGGAGAACAAGAGATGCAATCTCCTTTAGCTTTGTGACACAGGCCGCAGCCTAGATCAGAAATCTGAAGAATGACTGTAGTCAAGAGGTGAACAGTTTTAGACAAGCATGGTTTAATTTTCTTTTTGAAATAAAGTTAAAATTTCACTTAACTCTTCGCCTAGAGCTAGAAGGAGTGAGGCTAGCTTGGTCTCAAGAAGCCAGTGCTGGTACAGAAAAACAAAGTCCTTGGAACTGCCCAAAGCTAAGGAATCATTCTGGCAGCTTAAAATGGCAGCCTTTGGCATTTTTTTCCCTCTTGTCATTTCTTCCTGTCCAGTTATTTCTTCCCCGAGTAAAAGAAATCTTATTTTCTCCCCTGCTTCTGTCAACTTGGGAGCTAAAACCAACAAAACTAATCTCTTCCTCTTTGTAAGATCAATAAAGCAAATTAGACATGGCATTGACATCACTCAAAGAAAGCTAAGCTCTGTTGTTCCCACTGCAATACCATCCTATGCCTTTAAGAATTGTCAAAAAAAATGTAAATACATAAACATATACATAGCAGGAGTCAGGTCATGAGTTTAAATCTGTCACTTACTAACACCAGGGCTGTGAACTTGAACAAGTTCATCTACAAGAGACTGGTACTCAGTCATCCTAAAGTACATAAGTACGTGGTAGGAATTTTAAAGAACAGCAATTTATTATGCATATTCTGAAGTGCCTCTCCATCTAGGATTCAGCCATACATTTGATAAAATGATATTGAGCATCTACTGGGTCGTGGAGGAATCAGTGATTCTTGATCATAGCACTGTGCTACTTTTCCATATTGTAGTATGGGGACATGTTAGAGAGGAACTTCCTCTAGTCAGGACAGCCCAGAGATGAATATTAAAAACATAATAACAGTTTTGAATGTGTTGAAGTTTGAGGTACTATGAGTCAAAGTAAGAGTCCTGAAGGCAACTGAATATTAGCTCTGAATAATGAACATAGAAATATGAAGTTAAATGAAGGTCAGCCAGGGTGAGAGACACATATCCAGGAGTCATTGCTTCCTAGGGGTGGGCGAATCCAAAGGCACGCCAAGCCAACCAGCAAGAGTAGACACAAGTAGAAGCTTGAAACAGAGTTTTAAGAAGAGTGAACAGAATGTGAAGAAAGAGAAAGTGATCAGCATTAAAAACTGCTTCAGAGTTGTCACTCAACTATACATTAAAGATGTCAATTGTTGGGGACAGTGATTTCGGTGGAATTGTAGATGTAAGAGACATAGTGCATGAGGCAATGAGAAATTCGTTAAGCCTTATGACCATTACCCACCTCTCATGAAATTTGCCATTCCAGCACACGGCATGGTAGGCATTTAAAAAAAAAAATCAAAACTTCAGGAATCAAACTGAATATCCTTTCTTATGAAGTGTATGTTTGCACTTTCTGTGCATTTTTAAATTGGGATTTCAGGATGTTTATGGAAATGTCCAAGTAGGGTCTTCTCAAAATCTACTTCTCCATAAAAGAAGAGGACTGGCAAAACTGTCAAAACCAACTTTTTCAGAACTCTGGAAATTAACCAAAGGAGCTTTTATTTAAGAAAGATGGCTGAATCTCCATAAGTATAGCAACTTTATCATCGTTTCAAGAACCAGTTGTCTCAGAATCTCAGTAAAAAACTTGAAGCCTAGGGGTGCCTGGGTGGCTCAGTTGGTTGAGCGACTGCCTTCGGCTCAGGTTGTGATCCCGGAGACCTGGGATTGAGCCCCGCAGAGCCACCCAGGCCCCCCTGCTGCTTGAGTCTTAAAGGCATGTCTCAATGGGAAAACAGAGGCCGTCAGCAAAGGCTGGGAGAGGTAATGACCCCAGGCATCTAAAGAAATCATTAGCTGAGTACTAAGTTAATTGAGAAGAGCCTTCAGTGTCCACGCAAGAGAAAGAACACAGACTTTACTGATTTAGCCCAGACAAGCCACTCAATGGACAAGAAGCAGCTGCTCCCACCACCACCAAAACCACCGCCATCACCATCAAGGATAAACCCAGGAGGAGAGGGGAAATCTGACCCTAAGATTAGCTGGTGATCTCTTATTAGAAACCATGGAGGGCAGAGGCAGTGAGATGACACATTCAAGATACTTAAAGAAACACTTAACTAGGAATTCTCTACGCAGAAAAACTGACCTTCAAAAGTGGAGAGGTTATGACATTCTCAGATGAACAAAAACTGAAAGAATGTATTGGGAGCACGTCTGCCCCACAAGAAGTATTAAAGAGAATGCTTAGGCTGAAATGACAGGACACTGGGCAGTAACTCAAATTTATAGGAAAAAAGAGCACCAAAAATGGTCACCAAATCAGGAAGTATAAAAGACAGCGTGAATGTATTTTTTATTTATAATTCCTCTTTTTTTCCTATAGGATGCAAATGATAATTGCAGAAAGCAATAATTTAAAGTCTGTGTTGATGACACAGAAGGTGTCAGGATGTAATTTGTATGATTTAATAGCACAAAGAATGGGGAAGGAAAGGAGATATTTAGGAGTAAATGCTTTGTATCCTATTGAAATTAAATTGATATTAACCCAAACTAGATTGTTATAAGTTAAAATATTAATTGTAATCATCAGGGCAACCACAAAAAAATAGAATAAAAGAAATTATAAGGGAACTAAAATAGAACACTAGAAAATATGTATTTAACACAAAAGAAAACAGTAAGGGAGAGATAGAGGGGGGGGAAAGCCATGGCATATAGGTAATAACAAAGTGGCAAGCAGAAATGCTACCTGATTAATATATTGGAATGTCGATCTTATTTTTTTAAGCTAATTTTCATTAGAGAAATGAAAATTAAAACAGCAATGAATATCACTAAACCACCATCAGAATGGCTATATTTTTAAAAAGACTGATAATAGCAAGTATTGTCAAATATATGGAGGAAAAGAAATTCTTAAAACCTTTCTAGCAAGAACATAAATTTGTATAGTTACTTTAAAAATATGTTGGTCAGTATCTATTAATGCTAAACATATTCTATGATCAAAAATCTTATACTAGGCATATGTACACAGAAATGAGCATTTATAACCACCCAAAGATGTGATTGTTCAGAGAGGCTATATTCATAATAGCCTGAAACAAACAGGAACTAATGCAAAAATCTATCAAAATTAGAAAGGATAAATATTGTGATATGGATATGCAACAAAATGCTATTCATAGCAAGAAAGGATGACTTACTGTTACAAGATCATGGAAAAGTCTCACCAACATAAGAAGCTAGATGCCAAAGATTAGATATTGTATAAATTAATTTATGAATCTCAATCAGAAGCAAATCTATTTCTGATAGAAGTCCAAGAAGTGGAGACTTGACGGGGGTTATTGACTGAGAGAGGTATAAGGGAGAATTATAGGGTACCAGAAATGTTTCATGGCTTACCCCAGGGGGTGTTTACATAGAAGCACAAGTTAGTACATTTGTTCCAGATACCTTTTTCACTGTATTGTATGAATATTTATTATATGTCAGTAAAGTAAGAAGCAACAACAAGAGGGCTTTCTTGTTGAGATCTGCCACCCTTTCCGGAAATCAGCCACCTTATCCTGATGGCTCAGGTACAGTATCATCTTCCTGCTCTGTTTCCTGCTATTTCTTTGTTTTTGATTATTGGGAGCTTTCTTTAATTTCTTGCGAGCTTTGCCTTGCATTCCAAAAGATATTTATGGAATTTCACCCAACAGATATTTTATATCGAGATTGTCTTTCAAGATATCTAGTCATCTAATTGCTGAACACTAAATAGATGCAAAATGATTTCCGTTTTCTAGGAATCTCCTAGAACTTTGTCTGACAAGTATAAAACCTAAGGTCATTCTAAGGAAACCCGGGTTTCCGAAATAATTTTTTCTCCATTTTTGAAGTCTCCTAGAGCAAACCTAGAAATAGCTTAAAAAAAAAAAAAAAAAAGGTAAGGAAAGTTTAAAAGTAATAATTTATTTAAGGTAACTCATTAAGACTGAGACTTAAGTTTGTAAATTTGACATTTTAATTCCTTTATTTATTTGAGAGAAAGAGAGCACACGAGCAGCAGAAGATGAAAAGAGAATCTCAAGCAGACTCTGCACTGAGTGCTGAGCACAGAGTATGAGCACCGAGCCTGGAGCCCCAGGTGGGGTCTCCATTTCAGGACTTGGAGATCAGGACCTCAGCTGAAACCAAGAGCCAACACTTCACAGACTTGCACCCGGGTGTCCCTTAAGTTTGTAAATTTAGTTAATGTAGTTTTTTTTTTTTTTTTAAGATTTTATTTATTTATCTGACAGAGAGAGAGATCACAAGTAGGCAGAGAGGCAGGCAGAGAGAGGAGGAAGCAGGCCCCCTGCTGAGCAGAGAGCCCGATGCTGGCCTGGATCCCAGGACCCTGAGATCATGACCTGAGCCGAAGGCAGAGGCTTTAACCCACTGAGCCACCCAGGCGGCCCATAAATTTAGCTAATGTTTTAATTCTTTCCATAAGAGTAATTATTTGGAGATCTAATTGCAGCCTCATTTTTCTGTGACACTGTAACCGCGTTTCCCTAACACGAAGCTCTCTGAGAACCTGGATGTAATGTAAATTCCCGAATCATTTCTCTTTGGAGGAATGGCTTGAAATCAAGAATGAGATATGGACAGCTCTCTTTTCTCTAGCACAGAACATGTCTGAAGGTTTTTCTTTTTTCCATTTCCTAGACAAGTCATTTGTCTTCGCAACCTACTGAAAGATATCCAATCCATCAGCAAGTCCCATTGACTTAACTGTGCACTGTCTCTCAAGTTCGCCCATTTCTCTTCATCTCTACCACCTTCTCCCTCATCCTAACCACTATTATCTTTGGCCTACACCTTTACAGTAGCTACTGAACTCACACTTTTGATTCCCTACAGTCTGTTTTCCACAGAGCAGAGTGATCGTCTGAAACTCGAATTAACTTCGAGCCTTCTTCCAGCTTCTGGATTCCTCTCACAATTCCTTAGCAAGAAGGGCCGACCTCTTAGCATTCTAAAGGGCCTTACGTGATCTGGCGTGTTAACTGCTCCACATCACACACAGTTTTCTAAAACTCACAAGCTGTAGCTCCACTGATTTTCTTTCTGTGTTCTTGGGTCCACAAAGTCTCCTCTTACCCCACGACCTTTCCTCTTGCCCTTCTCCCCCTGGAATGCCCTCTGGTTCAGAACACAGCTGTGTCTTCTCAGTCACACAGGCTTTCCCTAATCAGCCTACTCTGAGCAACCCCACTGCCCTAGTCATTCTCTATCCTGCTGAACTGTTTTCTTTTCATCTCATTATTTACTATTATCTAATTATCATGATTTTATCTCTTTGTTTACTCATCTCCTCTTGATTGGTAAGTTTAACTACAGGAGGTAAAGACCTTATTCATTTTAGCTATCTCCGTCTCTAGAAGGCCTGACATCCAACAGATGCTCAGTATTAGTTAAATAGATTATTTCAGAGTGCTGAGCTCCATCAGTTTGGCTGCAAGAGGAAAAGCTCCATGGATGACTATCACAGAAAGGTCAGTGTCTGCCCATAGTTTTGTGTTCCATTTTCCATGATCTGTGAATTTAATAGGAGAAACTTGGGAATGTATGTTGGGAGAGGGATGGCAGGGAAGTGTTTTCTGAAATCTTTCCATTCATCTCACCTGTTTGGGCTATGTTTGGCTATTTTTGTTTGCTTCGTAAGAGAAAGGCAAATTACCTTCAAAATCAGCCTATCAGGAAATTAATATAAACACAAAAGGAAGGCCTATCAGTTTGCTGGTAAATGTTTAATAACTAACTGACTCCTAGAGAAAAAAGCTCCTGCTTCTATGCACCCTTTGTCAGTTCTCACCGGGTAAAGACTCCCGGCCTCGCCAATTTCAAGCTCTTCTCTGCTGATGTCATCCATGTGCCAAGAAGAGGCCAAGAAGAGCACGGAACATTTTCTGTTCTATCTCTTCTTAGAGCCGCCCATAAAACTGATTTGTTAGTCCTATGTCAGAGATGCGGAAATAGCGTAGATAACTTGCCCAAGGATGCTCATCATGAAAGGGCTGAAACCAGAGTTCAACTCCAGATGTGGCTGACGCCGGGGGCCACATCTTCCATTTGTTTCAGGAACTGGTAGCCAAAAAAGCCACAGACACAAAATCAAACAAACAAAACCCAGCAACAAACAATAGACTTGGCTTAAATGTTCAGCTGCTTCTTAAGAGCATGGCTATTTTCTGAATATCCTAGATGTCTTGCAGATGATACCAATTTTATTGCTCTCATCAGTTATATGTGGAGATTAAATCAAGCGGATTGAGAATCCTGAAAGGAGATTAATCAGAGTTCAATGCAACACCAAATTCTTGGAACCCCCTCTCTCCTCTTGCTGAGGTTCTTTGCTAGCTTTTTCTTTTTTTGACCCCATCCCTCTAAACATCAACAGTCTAGACATCAAGTGGAGCAGACATTGAAAGAAAAAGTGAGTCAGTATCAAAGAGAATGTGTCTATTTGTTTAGTAGATCTGGTGGAAAAACCAAAAATGGGTCAGTTTCCAGGACAAAACTGTCAGTTAGGCAGTGATTAAGTTTCATCCCTTTGGAAGAAGGAATCACCACCTGCCAAGGATAAAAAGAGGAGACTGGTCTCAAAATAGACCTGTGGTTCTCAGAATCCCTGCAGAGGCTGAGCTGGGCTGCACTGCTGGTTTCCTATCCAACAGATCCAGGGTGGGGCTCCAAATCTGCATTTCTAACAACTCCCCTGATGATGCCCAGGCTTTTTGTCCAGTGACCACACTCGAGGTAGGGATGCTCCAGACGCCAAATAATTTGTATGTAGATTACAGCTGGAAAGCCAGTGGTCAAGATCACTCTTCTCAAACTTTACTGCATATTGGACTCACCCGTGGACATGCAAACAAAGGCCTGGATCCCACCTCAAGATTCTGCTTTAACTGGTCTGTGTTCAGCCTGGGTATTGAGATTTTAGAAAGTCCCCAGATGATTCCAGTGTGCAGCTAAGCTTGAAAACCTGTAGAAGTTGCCCTGGATTTTAATACATAGGCACTATATTTTAAAAATTTTTTTTACAATTTTTTTAGTTACATTTAATTAATTGGCATATAACATATTACTAGTTTCAGTGGTAGAAGTCAGTGATTCATCAGTCTTATATAATACCCAGTATTCATTACATCACATGCCCTCCTTAATGTCTATCACCCAGATACCCTATTCTTCTATGCCCTCCCCTCCAGCAACCCTCAGTTTATTTCCTATGATTAAGAACCTCTTATGGTTTGCCTCCTGCACTATATTTTTTACACACAGCTCTCAGTGTCTCTCCTAAAACTGACCCATCAAAAATGTACTCATTCCCTCAATTCCCTAGTTTGTTTTAAGTGTGTGCTGAACAGTAGAAATTTAAATCCAGTTGAAAGACCTAGAAGTAGACCGTGCAGAAGCTGTAAGTTGGAAGCTCTCCTTTGGGTCTCAGTCTCTGCTATTTCCTGGGTGACTTCCTTAGTTGACTATGACATTTAACTTCTTGGTTTTGTCTTCTGTTCTGGTTAAGAAATAACAGTATGTTAAAATTTTAGAGGGGCGCCTGGGTGGCTCACCTGATTAAGTCTCTGCCTTCTTTCTGCTCAGGTCAGGATCCTGGAGTTCTGGGAATCCAGCCCTGTTTAGTCATAGGTTTCCTGTTCTGAGAGGAGCCGGCTTCTTCTTCTCCCTCTGCCCCTCCCCTACTCTCTCAAATAAAATCTTTTAAAAATTTTTGGAAAATGCTTAGAAAAGTTTAAAATGTTATAGAGAAGAACTATTATGAATGGGTAGAATGACAGTGGTGCTTATTGATGGTTTATGGATACAAAAAATATGTTAGTGCACCTCCCAGTTTAAATACATTTTCCCAGATTATCTGCTGTATGAGAATCCCAAATGAGAATGTCAGGAGAGCAGCTCAGATGCTACCTGCTTGTTGAAATCTGCCTTTATCCAAGGGTAACCAGTGTGCTTACAATTCTACAGTATATATTTTTATAGCTATTGAAGATAGAAGCTATGAATTTTCCATGTATGTGCTCTTTAACTAAGTGCCAATCTCCTAACAATATGCTGTTTTCTGCATATGTGAGGTTAAAACACACTCTCCCCTTTCTGTTGTTAAGAACAAAATGACACTGAGACTACACAGAGTCTATAAAATATTTAAAATAATAATACAGGAAAAGAGCAAAATTGTGGTTCCTTTTTTGTTTGTTTTGGCTTTTGTTGTTGTTGTTGTTGTTGTTGTTGGTTTGTTTTTTTTTTTTGGTGTTTTTGGCCTGCAAGGTTTTAAAATTCTTTATATAATGGCTCCATCTTCTGGTCAATGAAATAAAAAGTTTCCAGACTCCAAAATGTAGTTAGGTTCCGGGCTCCACAAATAGTTAAACTACTCTAGGTATGAGTCTGAAAAGAAATAAAGGTGACTTTTTTCTTTTAATTTTTAAAAAAAGATTTTATTTATTTATTTGACAGAGAGAGAATAACAAGTAGGCAGAGAGGCAGGCAGAGAGGCCGAGCAGGGAGCCTGATGCGGGCCTCAATCCCAGGACCCTGAGATCATGACCTGAGCCGAAGGCAGAGGCTTTAACCCACTGAGCCACCCAGGTGCCCAAAGGTGACTTTTTTATTCAAAAAAGTTTCATAAACTTCACGAATTTCCTCCTTGTGAAATGTACTTACTTTCTTGTTCAAATTGCCCTCAAGGTCTCCAGGAAGCCTGTAAAAGCAGAGGGCACTGTGTCTGGTTCTCTCTGGTTTCGCTTTTTCGTCGTCGTTGTTGTTGTTGTTGTATTATGTTAGTCACCATCATTAGTTCCATGACTCATTGTTTACATATAAGACCCAGTGATCCATGCAATCAGTGCCCTTCCCCTTCCCTCTTGGTACTTCTTCCCCTGGAAACTCAGAGCCCTGATCCTACTCCTGAAACTTCATGTGAACTTGATATCTTATGCTCTGTACCCAACTTTTCATTCTAATTTGGAAGAAATTTTTATGAAATTCATGCTAAAATCATGATGAGAAATTATGGATAGCTGCACTGACCCACGAACAAAGTTTGGCTCCTAGAGGTGGACAGTGCAGCAGAAAGAAAGACTACCAATAGTAGATCTGGATCCAATAAATCTATGAGATCTTTGGGGGTTTACAGGCTTAGCTTGGAAGGAATCTTGAAGACCTATTGAAAAGTGAAGTTAATTTTAAATGACTAGAAAAGATGTGTCCTTGAATACAAAAAAAAAAAAGACTATGAAACTACATTGGACATAAATCTCATGGAAATGTTTTACTGTCTCTGTCCTCAATCTATTTAATATTCCTTTGGGAAATGTAACAAAATTTACCCATATTCTTTAGTTCATAAAAATCAGTAAAATAGACCATTTCAAACTGTATTCCAGTGTCTTTCTTACTGGTTCAATGTAAGTGAATATTAATATATACAGCCAGGTAAGTATGTTGGAAATCTGGCTTGAGTCTTACTGTTATTGTAGCTGTTGTTTTGCTTTTTATGAAGGGGAGCAAAATCTTTTCTTGGAATAGGGAGACAGTTATATGCTTAAATAGAAGTTGTGTTTTTGCTCTTGCTATTTATTTATGGAAATTGTGATTTATTTTTGTTAGAATTTTCTGGGCCACAATTAAGGATATTATTCATACCAAGACATATTGAGTCTACCAATATGTCTCTTGGGTAAAGCCAATACAAGCAGTTGGCTAACCAACTCTGGGAAGAAATGGCATGCTTCTTTTTCTGCAAGTTCTCTATAAGAAGTATAAAATGTCTGCTCCTGTTTCATGCTATAAATATAATGAAAAACAGTCTCTTCCAATATTTAAGTGTTGAAATATTTTAAATAGTTTTATTAAAATGAAAGGACAATGAATTACCTCAAAAGTATAGTCAAGAAGCTAAAGAAGAATGAATAGGATATTAAATGCTCCAATATCAAGATGATCATTGAGCCACTTTTGAATCTCCAGCATGACACAGTATTTTTGCTAACTTATTAGCAAAGTCTTGCATTCTCTAATATGAAATGTACAAGGAAAAGAAATGATAACCAATGGTTGTTTTGTGGAATAAATTCAATAGTTGGTCAATAGATGTGACTTGACTGCTTCCTGTGTTAGGTACTGTTGTAGGTACGGTTGGGGCGGGGGGAGAGTCATGAACAAAGCAGACAGAACTTCCAGTCTTTACTATTAGTGACAGCAACGTGACAGCTAACAGTAGGGTATCGTTACACCAGATTCTGAGTTATCTATTCATCTAATTTATTCCTCAATTAACATTCATAACGAATTTCTTCTTTGTTCCTTTCTTTTCTTTATCATCCTTCATGCCGTTCATCTGTGGTAAGAATAATCACAGTTCGGGGCGCCTGGGTGGCTCAGTTGGTTGAGCAACTGCCTTCGGCTCAGGTCATGATCCCAGAGACCCGGGATCGAGTCCCGCATCGGGCTCCCTCCTCAGCGGGAAGCCTGCTTCTCCCTTTCTCACTACCTCTGCTTGTGTTCCCTCTCTGGCTGTGTTTCTCTCTGTCAAATAAATAAAATCTTAAAAAAAAAAAAAAAAGAATAATCACAGTTCAAGTCCATTCTAAGCTGTCCGGCAGAAAGAGCTTTGGGGTGGAGGAGAGTGTGCTGATGATTAGCACAGTTCTGTTATAAATTCCATGTGTCTCAATTCTCCTCATTGCAAGTTGTTAGGGTTACCTTCCTCTTGGTGCACACACAGTCCTGAGATCTGCTCTTAAAAAAGAGAGGTTTGTTACCTGATCCCACTTAGATGGCCTGGAGGCTTAGGAGAACTAAATGGGTAACAGTAAGGTGTGGAACAAGCCAGCTAGAGCAGGGAGGGAGACCAGGTCAGGGACACCTCAGTAGACAAGTATACGTTGCATAGATTTCACTGTGAAAGGCCTCTTGCAGGATTTGATGGTAAGAAATGGATCTAGAATGTGCACTTGTGGACAGCAAGGCACACCCTAAATGCGAGTAGGGAGGTCTTAAATTGTGGCTTCGCCTCCAAAGGCAAGCAGCCCTCATCTCTGGATTCCCATGCCCTACAGCTTGCTCGTTGTGCTTAGAGATGTGTCACTTGGGTGTTCCTCGGAAAAGGAGGAGGGCTCCGGCGAGCTGCCTCCACCCACTCTTTGGTGTATCTGGTTTATAATCTTTGTACCTCTTTTTGCCGGTTTGGTATAAACTAAAGAAAGTGAAAGCAAACTTGAACCAAAGCTCAGTGTCCAGTTGCCAGTTACTTATCACAGACCAGTCCTCAGTGGTGTGGCCAGCTCGGGAAGGCTTCTTACACACGCCTCAGCAGGCCACACATACCACACTGGTCCTTTCAAAGGGGCCTGCATTGCCTGACATGTTTGGGAGAACACAGTGCACTAAAGAAACATACACAATTATTATTTCCTTAATGTCTATATTAATTCCTCAGATTGCAAAAGTAATATGTGGTCTTTGTAGAAATTTGAAAAACACGAAAAGCCAAAAAGAAGAAAAAAATATATAAAGTCTTATACCTTTGAGATACACAATTATTGCATTTTGATGCATTCCTTTCTAGTCATTTTTTTTTTTGTAGCAAAAGTTGATTTTTGCATTTTTGTGTGGTCTGGATAGGGTCATAATATTATACAGTAACCTAAGGGCATTTATTTTTTTTAAATTGTCAGCTGTCAGCTCAGCAGTATATTTGGTTCATCTTACAAAGCTTTCTCTCATTTTCTCTCTTGGTTTTTCTGTGTCTCTATCTGTCTCTGTCTCTTTATTCATGCCTCTCTGTCTCATCACTGAGGCTGGTAAAAGTCCCCAGTTCCCAGGGCTATGTATAGAGGCTATCCTATTTAATTCACTTGATTACAGTGAACAGGGATATATACAACTGAATTTTGTGTGTTTCTTCTAAGTGGTAGCAAAGTTAAAGTCATCAGCCAGTCCTGTTTTCATATGTTAATCCTCCTCTACTCCTGGGGGCAGGCCTTCATAAGATTCAAAGTTCATCATAAGCAATCTTACATATCTGTTCATGTATTATTCCTATAATCACAAATAGGAGTATATATATGAATTTGAAAATATTCCTCAAGAAGAAGGAGTTTGTTTGAAAATATTTCTACTAATTTAACCATTTTTCAATTCCCTAAAGCTCTTATTAGTTCATATGTATACAAAGTCATAAAAAAATATGTAGAATCATATATGTCATTCACTAATGTCTCTAGGTGGTATTATTGGGTGTGCCTTCTTAATTTCTCATGCTTTTAAGAATTTCATCTTTTGTGAGAATTTTTTTTAATTAGGTATGAATTACTTTTATCATTAGGAAAAAGAGATGTTTTCCAATGTATTTCATTTTTTAAATTTTTTAATTTTTAAAAAATTTTGTGATAGTTTCAAGTTTTCATTTAAATTCCAGTTAGTTAACATGCAGTATACTATTAGTTTCAGATGTAGAATTTAAACCACTTACATACTACACCCAGTGCTCATCACAAATGTCCTCCTTAATACCCATCATGCATCTAACTCATCCCCCAGCCACATACTGTCCAGCAACCCTACTTTGCTCGCTATCATTAAGAGTCTATTTTATGATTTGCCTCTCTCCTTTTCCACTCTACGTTCATCTGTTTTGTTTCTTAATTTCCACATATGAATGAAATCATATGGTATTTTTCTCTGACTTATTTCACTTAGCATAATAATCTCTAGCTCCATCAATGTCATTGCAAATGGCAAGATTTCATTCATATATATATCTGTAGGTAGATATATATGTGTGTGTCTTCTTTATCCATTCATCAGTTGACAGGCATTTGAGCTTTTTCCATAGTTTGACTATTGTAGATAATGCTGCTATAAATATTGGGGTGCATGTATCCCTTTAAATTAGTATTTTTTATCCTTTGGGTAAATGCCTAGTAGTGCAATTGCTAGATGGCAGGTTAATTGTATTCATAACTTTTTGAGGAAATGCCATACTCATTTCCAGAGTGGCTGCATAAGTTTGCATTCCTACTAAAAGTACAAGAGGGTTCTCCCTTCTCTACATCCTCACCAACACCTGTTGTTTCCTGTATTATTAATTTTAGCCATATTGACAGGTGTGAGGTGGTATCTCATTGTAGTTTTGTTTTATATTCCCCTGATGTTGAGTGATGTTGAGCATCTTTTTGTGAGTCTGTTACTGATCTATAAGTCTTCTTTGGGAAAATGTCTGTTCATGCCTTCTACATATTTTTAACTGGATTATTTGGTTTGGGGGGCATTGAATTTTAGAAATAACAAAGACCTTTAAATGATGAAGTTCAGCAAAGCACCTGCCCTGGCCCAATTTTTCTCTGCACCAGTGAGAGGGAAGTAGAGGACAGTGACACCAGTAGAGGGAGGGGCAAACACAGACTTGCCCTATTAGGCAAGACTTGCTTGCCAAGTGTCTTTTGCTTGGGGGCAATTGAAATGATACATAGAAAGTGATATAGCACTGTCTTTTGAATATGGCAGTAACAGGAATAATATCTAGTTTCACTTAAGAGACCTATATGCCTTCCTTGCTTCAGTCAATGAATTTTGAAAACCTTTAATCAAAACTACAGAGTATTAAAGAGTACCCTACCTGATTCAGATCACATTCTTGAAGATTCTTGAAGATTAGGTGTTCTTAATCATTAAAATATGAGGGGCGCCTGGGTGGCTCAGTTGGTTAAGCAACTCAGGTCATGATCCTGGAGACCCGGGATCGAGTCCCACATCTGGCTCCCTGCCCGGCAGGAAGCCTGCTTCTCCCTCTCTCACTCCCCCTGCTTGTGTTCCCTCTCTGGCTGTGTTTCTCTCTGTCAAATAAATAAAATCTTAAAAAAAAATGATAGCATACTGCCCTCTACAGAGGCCAAGGGTAATACTAAAATGCTTAAAACTATATTAAAATTGGAGAAAATATTTCTGTATAGAAAAAACTTTTAGTAAGTAAACTTTGGAATATGAGTTACTGCAATATTAGAGAACTGATTTTTCCCCTGCATATAAAAATGTGTAAGTGTAGGCATCCAATGTGATGATTTGATGCATGTATGTATTGTGAAGTGTTTACTGCATAAGTTTAGTAAACACAGCTTTCATTATATTACCATTTTGTTGTTGTTACGGTGAGAACATTAAAACTCTACTCTCGGGGCACCTGGGTGGCTCAGGTCATGATCCTGGAGACCTGGGATCGAGTCCCACATCGGGCTTCCTGCTCAGCGGGAGGCCTGCTTTTCCCTCTCTCAGTCCCTCTGCTTGTGTTCCCTCTCTCACTGTGTTTCTCTCTGTCAAATAAATAAATAAAATCTTTAAAAACAAACAAACAAACAAACAATGCTCTACTCTCAAAGCAACTTTTAACTATATAACATAGTACCACTAACTATAGTCACCATGCTGTATCTTAGAAGATTCCCAGAAGTTCATCTTTTAACTGAAAGTTTGTACTCTTTGACCCACATCTCCCCATTGCCCCTCCCCCTTAGCCACCACCATTCCAATCTGCTTCTATAAATTCCATGTTTTCAGATTTCAAATATAAGTGAGATCACATATCTTTTTTTCTCTGTCTGACTTATTTCACTTAGCATATTACCCTCAAGGCTCCAGATCCATTCATATTCTTGCAAATGGCAGAATTTCCTTCTTTTATGGCTGAATAATATTCCATTGTGTGTGTATTATGTATGTATGCATACACATACACCCACATCTCACATTTTCTTTATCCGTTCATCCATTGATGGGCTCTTAGGCTGTTTTCATCTCTTGGCTATCACGAATAACGCTACAATGAACATGGAAATGCAGACATCTTAGAGACAGTGATTTCATTTCCTGTGGTTCTAGAGCCGGAAGTGGGATTGCTGGATCTTATGGTAGTTCTATTTTTTACCTTTTGAGGGATCTCCATGCTCTTTTCCATAGTGGCTGCATCAGTGTACATTCCCACCAACAATGCATGAGGGTTCCCTTGTCTGTATTTCCTTGTCAGAATTTGCTACTTTTTCATCTTTTGGTAATAGCCCTTTTCATAAGTGCAAGGTGATATCTTGTGGTTTTGATTTGTGTTTCCTTGATGATTAGTGACGTCAAGTACCTTTTCACATACATGTTTGGCCATTATATTTCTTCTTTGGAAAAATGTCAGTTCAAGCCCATTTTTAAATCAGATTGTTGATGTTTGCTATTGAAATATGTATTCCTTATATATTCTCTCCCATCCCATAGGTTGTCTTTGAATTTTGTTGATTGTTGCTTTTGCTGTGCAAAACCTTTTTCAGTCTGATATACTGCTTCTTGCTGATTTACACTTTTGTTGCTTATGCATTTGGTGTCATTTAAAAAATCATTACCAAGATCTATGTCAAGGAGCTTTACCACCTATGTTTTCTTGTAGTTTTATTGGCTTTAAATTTTTTTTTAATGGTTTGTTATGTTGAAGTCCTTATTTTGCATTATGTGAGCGTTTTAAGATAGGGGTCCAATTTTATTCAATTGCATGTGAATATCAAGTTTTCTCAGTATTATTTATTGAGGAGACTATCCTTTCCCCTTGAAATATTGAAATATTCTTGGCTCTATTATCAAGTATTGGTTGACCATATATGCATTCTGGGCTCTGGGTTCTGTTTCACCAGTCTATTTTACATGAATAGCATGTTGTTTTGATAATAGTTTTGTAATAGAGTGAAACCTCCAGCTTTGTCCTTTGTGGTTCTGTAGGGATTTTAGAATTGCTTTTCCTATTTTGTGAAAAATGTTATTGAAATTTTTACAACAATTGTATCAAATCTATAGATGGCTTTGGGAAGTAAGGATATTTTAATAATATTAATTCTTCTAATCCATAAACATGGGATATTATTCCATTTGTTTCTGTCTTTAATTACTTGTATCAATATCTTAATAGTTTTTGATGTATAGATATTTAACTTCCTTGGTTAAATTTATTCCTAAAGGTTTTATCATTTTTGATGCTATTGTAAATGGGGTTGTTTTCTTTATTTCTTTCTTCAAATAGTTTATGGTTAATGTATAGAAACACAAGTGATTTTTGTATGTTGATTTTTGTGTCCTGTAACTATGGAATTTTTTATCAGTTCCATCAGATTTTTGGTGGAATCTTTAGAATTTTCTACATGCAAAGTCATGTCATTAGCAACAGAGCAAGTTTACTTCTTCCTTTCTGATTTAGATGTCTTTTTATTTTTTTCCCTAGTTGCTCAAGCTGGGACTTCTTTTACTGTGTTAAATAAGACTGATGAAAATGGTCATGTATGTCTCATTCCTGAGATTAGAGGGAAAGACTTAAACCTTTCACAATTCAGTAGGATGATACCTATGGATTTACCATGTATGACCTTTATTCTGTTGTGGGATGTCCCTTCTATACACAGTTTGTTGAGCTTTTGTCATGAAAATTGGTTGAATTTTGTCAAATGCTTTTCCTGCATCACTGAGATGATTATTTTATTTTTGCCTTTTATTCTGTTAACGTAATATATTCATATGTATTGATTTGTGTAGGTTAAACCATCCTTGAAAATGAGTTTGGGAGTATTCTTGTCTCTTCAGTTTTTTGAGACAGTTTGAGAAGAACTGGTGTGAAATAAATCTTCCTTAAGGATTTGGTAGAAGTCACCAGGGATTCTAAGCTTTTTTGTTGGGAGTTTATTTTGTTTTTTCAAGTTTTAATTTTTTTATGGGAGTATACTTAACACACTTAATTTCAGGTATATGACTCAGTTATTTAACAACTCTATATGTTACTTTATGCTCACCACTGGTGTAGCTACCATGGATCACCATACGATGCTGTTACAATACCATTGACTATATTTCCTACGCTGTACCTTTTATTCCCGTGGTGAGCACAGTGGGGCATCCACAGTGGCTGCAAGGGTTGATGGGGTCCCCAGGAGCACCTGTAGACTCAGCAGCTAGGGCTTGTGGCAGGCAGTGCTGGTGGGTGGGGCAAAGGATGTGTATATTTTCAGCTTCAGGAATCAGCTGCCAATGCCTGGTTAATAGTAGGGCTGATGGCACATGCATACACGGTGGTAGAGGCCAGGGTCAGCCACAAGGACCAGGGTCAAGTATGGGCTTCCTAGCAGCTGAGGACCATGGCTGTGAGGACTGTAGGGGCTGCCATACATATGTGGAGGCTGGTCTCAGGAGGTTGGCTGGGGGCATGTAGGTGCATGGTTACATTGGCTATCTACAGGTAAGCCCGGTGCTAGAGACCAGCAATAAGAGAGAGGACTGAATCTACACACAAGAGTAGTAATGTAGGCCTTGCTATTAGTGAGTATGTCCATAGCTATAGCATCTTACCATGGTCACAAACACAACAGTGGAAACCCGTGAATGGGCACCAGGCAGGGGCACACCTGGAGAGTCTAGCCCCATGTGCAGCCAGAGTGGTGGGACTCAGTCATGGGAATGTAGGCAAGATGCAGTCTCATAGCCACAGAGGCCTGGTATGCATGCTGCTGAGGACCCTGGACTCTAACAGGGGCAAAGAGGAGGGAACAAGAAAAGACTCAGGTAATTGGCATCTGTGTTTGCTAATAGTAAGGGGCAAAAACTGGTGAAATCTGCAGGGGGCCCGTGGCAGCTGTGCCATCCATTGGCTTCTTCAGTGGTGAAAGCGACAGGGGTCTTCTGCAAGGTATGTCACTGGAAACAGAACTTGCTCTCATCATGTGGCTGTCATTGGTAGACTTTGTTCTTTATCTCTGGTCACTTCTTTAAGTCTCAGCTTTGCTGGTTCTCAGTGAAACCGAATCAGAAGATCCTTTAGTTTGTTGCCACAAAAGGCTAGGGAAACCAGTCAGTCACCTCTTCCCTTGGGAGAGAAACCCTCTCTGGGGAGTTCCCTCTTAGACCCAATCAGTGCCAGCTGGGGGGTTGGGATGGCAGGCAAAATGAAGTTGTTCTTTCTACCCTTCTTGTATCCTCTTCTCAGGTATTTTTTGTTCTCCTTGTTGCTAAAGTTTCTTATGTGGACAACTGAGCTGCCTTGGAGCTGTTTCTGTTTATGTGCAGCTGCCTAATTATCGATCTTTATAGGAGGACAGAGGCTGGGGTTTCCTATACTGGTAACAGCACAACTTATTCTATGTCTGCATATCTCAAGTAGAAGAATTTTAAAGAATCAGGCTATTTTTGACAACTAATCTGGATAAAATGGCAAGAATCATTTTTTCTTATTATCTTGGCTTGCTCTGAAATCTATAGAATAATCATTGGAAATTTATTCTGCACAAGCCCAGCATAATAAAGACTATTTGTGGCCTTGAAAACATTAATATGCCTCTCTCATCAGTCACTTATTTCCATATATGTGAAGGATGGTGTCACCATCTAGCTAATAACTTCATCTCTCCACATCTAGGCTGCTGCAATAGCCTCCTGATTTCAATCTATTGATCATAACCTTCCCAAATTAATCTTCCTAAAATCCAATCGATGTTCATATAGATGGTGATGCTAAAAAATAATTATATTTTATCCCCTGTAGTACCAAACCCATTCTGATCACTCATCAAGTCTACCCTGCCTTAGCAATTTTAATCCTTTACTATCCCTCCCCATTGAATCCTACCATCCCAGTTAGTCATTGCTGCTCCCCTGAATATATCATACACCTTTCTGCATTTGCCCTTGGCCTCATGGTGTCCGACCTGTACTTTGTCACTCTGGAGTCTCTTTCCCTCTATCTATGTAAGCCCTCCCAGTTATGTGAGCACAGCCTTTGGGGACTTTAAAGGAGAGAAGCTTGGCATGTACCCAAGAGGTGCTGCTCAAAAGGGCAGTTTTATATCAGCAGAGGAGCCAATTGAAGAAGGGCATTATAAAAAGGACACTCCAAAATCAATATTGGAGGAAGGAGGCAATTTGCAAGTGAAGTGGGAGGATCAGGAGCTCTGAGATTTGATCAGAGGAGTTGCCAAGTCAGACAATCAGAGTGCAGAAAAGGAAAGCTAATGTGAGAGTTGAACTGGAGGATATAGGAGGAGTGAGATGTCCATGTGCCAGAGGCCAGTTCAAGAATATTATTGTAATGTATCCTCCATAGCTGTCCTCTCTCATGGTTTGGCATAGTTTGCAGAGTTGGGGGACATCCTTACATTAACAACGCTACTCTAACAGAACCCCATCCTTCTTGGCCCCGTTCATCCAACCTCCAGCAAGGTTCTGTGAAACTTTCTTAGATCATTCCAATACTGCATATCTCACTTTCCTCTGACACTGCCCTTGCTAGCCCTATCCCTCATTTGGCAGTGAACCACACGATTGCCTTGTGACGTCTTTTGTATGGTGGGTTTTGTTTTGGGGTTTTTAATTTTGTTTTGTTTTTTTACTGAAGACAACATTTTTGTTTGACTTTCTGTGGTTAAATATAATAGGTTTATAAATAGGCTAATATAATCTTATTAGAGAGACTATAAATGGAAACTTCCTTTCATATGGGAATATGGATCTTTTATTATTTTATAGCTCCCTCTTAATCCGACATAGAAATATACTCTTTCTAGGCATCCAAACAAAAATGCACAACTAGGAAAATGGTGTATTAACTTATTAAACTTTTTTTTAACTAGTCTTGAAATGCAAGCTGGTATCAGGTCCCTCAACTGAAACCATTTCTAAGACTGCCAAAGTTTACCCCAAAGTGCACATTCAAAAATAATTATGTTGACTAAACCCATAAGGAATATAGATACACTTCAGACTGACAGTCAAGAAAGCAACATACTTAGTGATAAGCAAAAAAAAAATGACTCTGGTTGACTTAAGGAGAAAACAACATATTACAAGCATAGTTTATAGTTTAAAATTCATGAAAATGTTGAAGAAGAGGCCTTAGATAAAAAGATAAGAACTAGGCTCTGAAGATGCAAAGTAGTGAACCTATCAGAGTGCCACTCCAAAAATACACAGGCTGTGAGCACTTTCTCCATCCTTGTGTTCTTCTGCTCAAAACTATAAGCCTGGTGAGAGAGAAAATACAGCTGGCCCAACCTGAGTCATTTGCTGTTCCTCTTGACTAGCCGAAAGTAAAATACTTTAACTGCACTAAAAAATGAGGAGAGGTAATTTGCCCAAAATAAATCCTGGCATTCTTACCGAAAGAAGAATAATGGAAAGCAGGTTTCCAAATAAAAAATAGCTGGAAAAACTGTTATGTGTTATAGTTCAATAAATGTAATGGTGAAGTTTTGTAGATCAAGGTTCATTATGGTGAATGAATTCTATAATCCATTTAGGCATACAGCAGGTAGACTGACCATAGGGCAAAGGGATTGTTTAAATTGGAATACTAGGGGTGCCTGGGTGGTTCAGTTTGTTAAGCCACTGCCTTCAGCTCATGTCATGATCCTGGAATCCTAGGATCGGATCCGACATCAGACTCCTAGCTCTGTGGGGAGTCTGCTTCTCCCTCTGACCTTCTCCCCTCTCATGCTCTCTCTCTCTCACTCACTCTCTCTCTCTCTCTCAAACAAATAACATCTTTAAATTGGAATACTATACTGAGGCTTTAACCTTGAGGCAGACTTGGCCCCATAGCATGAGAATAAGCTTTTGGGAAGGAAGCACAATCAGGTCAATCTTAAATGCAGAGAGCAAGCAAGTTGCCAGAGGAAGATGCTCTCAGGATCCAGACAGATCCACTGTCTACTTGGATATTTCTTTAAGGTCATGTTCTAATGATTCTACCTGGTTCACATTGGATGGGGGCTTTGTGTGTGACAGTTAGTAGCCTCACGGGAAAGGAGAAGAGGGATTGATTAATCAAATATAGCAAGCTGTACCTAGCATGGATCCTTAGTACCCAAGTGGCACCTAGATTGTACAGAATTATATTCAAGAACACAGGCAGTAGGTAATAGATGCCTCATTATTCATCAGGCATCTCCAAATGAACACAAAAGTCTTAGAAATGTTTCTTTATTATTCAGTATCTGGATACACTTAAAAATCTACAAAACATTTACTAATTTTACTTTGGAAAAAGAATAATACCTTAAGCCTGGGATTAAATTACAAGTTGACTGTACAAAATTTTAAAAAAGAATAATTTACTGACACTATGTGTTTCTCATGTTTGTGTTACTTTTAACTGCTTATATTATCTTAAAGAAGAGTAAAGAAAAATCACTCTGTAAGAAGATTCTAATTATTCTGCTCTCAGCAATAGGCCTCTCATGTCTTCTTAGAAACAGAAGAAAATTATTGGGAAAATAAGATTCCTTTTTAATGAAGAGAACTAGTCTCAGTATGAACATGTTTTAAGAATAATTCTGGTTGCACGTGCTGTTCTGAATGACGCAAGATATTTTATCTTGCTAGTGAATATAGTATACCTATGCAGAAAAAGAGGATGACTGGAACATTAAGAAAGAGACAAGAAAAATCAACATCTTATTTTCTTAGTACAGGCATGGAATCAAGTAGTTCCTCAATATTTTTGATAATAAGTAGTTGTTATTAGTAGTTGCTCAATATTTTTGATAAACACAAGAAACAGGAAGACAATGAAGACAATGAATCAATGCCATTTCCATTGAGAATGTCATCACTAAACTGATGGGAAATCTTTGAATCCATTATTTAAGATTTAGAGCTCAGTTTCTAAAAATGAAATTTATACCTGGTAATCTCTTGCTGGGAAATGATTTAATATGTGTGAAATTATTTTACTCATTGAATCAAAAGGGGCTACAAGGGGAGACAATGAAGTTTTCATTTTTATGGCACTCCAAGGATTAGCTACAAAGATAGATTCATATCTGCTCTTCCCTTTCTACTGACATGGACTTCTACATGGACTAGAAGAAAATTTAAGAGATGCTGTCTACTGCAAAATGAAGTTTGTAATTGTCGGTGTACAACTAAAAGAGAAGTAAAAATACCAAGCAGTTAAGACATCTGAATGTTACACCTTCCCAGCAATAACTGCATTTAAATATTTTGTTCGTTGTCCACAGATTATATCCAATATCATGTACTTGTTCCCCTGTATAAATACAGCATCAGAGCCTCCAGACAAAAACGTTGGTGAAACATTTAATATGCCCTCCCCATTACTATTTGCATGGATATTACTATTGGTGGACACTGAAGTCCTCAAACCCAATTTTAAAATGGCCAGGAAGTGGTGATATTGGATAATGGGCACATTAAAGTGTTTTTAATTCTATCCGCAGGCATTAAACCAGTGTGGAAGCGAGCAACTTTACTGACCTTCCATAGAGCACTTCTTCCCCCAGGAAAATAAAGGAGGCATGTTCTAAAGAATTTCTGTAGGGATGTCTTTTACAATAAAGTCCTTTCTTTTAAGAATTATGCCATGTGAACTACACACACATACACACACACACTTGTTTCATATTACTTTTGGGGGTACATAAAAATATGTGTGTTGTGGGGTGAGAAAATAAGTGTAGAAGAAACTAAAATTTTGATGTTGCTTCCAAAGCTCTTAGAGACTGCGGATCTGAGTTCTTAATTCCAGGAGGGGGTTTGGTGGCCCAATCTCGCTGACTTCTTGGTCAGGGATCAGCTGATCAGTTAGAGTCTGTTTCATGCAAAGATGCTACGATGAGGCTGAGGCCTTAGTTGTCAGTACCTCTAGTTTCACTATTGATGCTGTCAAGGGTCTGATAATAGCAGTGAGGAAAAAAGATCTCTTGGGTCACAGTGGAGCAATTAACTAGATGAAATTGCTTTGGGTAATCTCAATCTTAAATTCTGCAGGGAAATAACTCCAGTATTTTCCTGCAAGGAAAGCAAAACTAAGATCACCTCCCTTAAAGAGTTACACTATCAGATCTAAGAAAACATCAACCACAAAAGTGTGGAGACACAAATGTATTTTAAAATTATAGAAAGATTATAATGTGCTTGTTAAAAAAGAATAAAGGTGGTAACAACATATGAGAGTTTAAAATAGTGAACAGGAATTATTCCTAAGGATCTTCTTATCCCCTTATGCAATTTTTCAAAATAAGTAGCTAGATATGATTTAGATCTTTGTGGGGCACAGTTATCAAAGAAGTATATCATTTGTTTGTTTTTCCTTCACTGGATTCAAGTTAAAGGCTGATTGCGGTTTCACAATAACATTTTTGACATGAAATGTGAAATAACATGAAATGTGAAACCAGCAGCTTTAGCTTGAATTCATCAGAAGGGATGAATACCCAACTTTTGCATCAACATGGATGGGACTGGAGGAGATTATGCTGCTAAATCAAGCAGGAATGTCAATTATCATATGGTTTCATTTATTTGTGGAACATAAAGAATAACATGGAGGACATTAGAAGAAGGAAGGGAAAAATGAAGGGAGGGAAATTGGAAAGGGAAACAAACCATGAGACACTGTGGACTCTGAGAAACAAAGTGAGGCTTTTAGAGGGGAGAGGGTGAGGGGATGGGTTGGCCCAGTGATAGGTACTAAGGAAGGCACAGATTGCATGGAGCACTGGGTGTTATATGTGAACAATGAATCATGGCGCTACATCAAACACTAATGACATACTGTATGGTGACTAACAGAACATAATAAAAATAGTAATAAAAAATTAAAAATTAAAAAAGAGAAAAAGGAAAGTATACCACAATAAAGCTATAAAAATGGCACATAAAATAAGTAAATATAAATAAAATAAAAAAATTTTTAAAAGCTATGTATAGAAAACTGGTGCCAAAATTAACAATGGAGAGAAATCCTCTGTGTTTGGTGTAAACCAGGTGCTGAACAAGTGTGAGTAAGTCCACTTGGAGCCTAATTCTAGTGTGTGTGTGCTGAGTGAGGAAGGATCACAAGAGGGGAAAAAAGCTAAACAAATTAACGAACAGGCAGATTTCTGGGAGTGGCAAGATCTAGAATGAAAGGAAGTCTGGGTGCTATAAGACACAACAACTCTGCGGAAGGGTGCAGCAGAGGGGTAACACAGGATTGGTTCACTAGGGAAACACCTTACTGAGGAGGTGGCAGAAATGATGAGAAAATAAGTCCATTAAAGATCCAGAGTCAGAGCATTCCTGAAAAACGGAACATTCTGGACAAATCTGCAAGGTGGGGATGAGTACAATTCTTGGAGGAGAAGGACAGTGTAGGAAACAAAGCCAGTGACAGGCGGCAGCCACATCATGGAGGGCTTTGTGTGACTTTAGAAGGGCTTCCTTCTAGGTGCATTAAGCCGTGGAATGGCATACTTTGATATAAACTTTTTAAAAGCCCTTCTGGATACTTCCCAGACTAAACAGGGCAAGGGCAAGAAAACCAGCAGAGATGATAATTAGGAAGCTTTTCCAATAGTTTATGCAAGAGATGATGGAGCCTCGAATATGTGCAGTAAAAATGGAGGAAGGCCATTATTGTATGGTAGAGATGTGGAGAGGCAAAACGATCTTTTGGAAATGAGTGAAATACCTATCTCATAAGCTTCCTTCAATACATTCACTTCTTCATTCAAACATTTTTTGAGCACCTACTAAATTCCATTTTGGTGTTTGAGATATAGTAAAGGAAACAAAATACTTCATAGTATAAATCTTCAAAGTAGATTAGAAAAAATACACAATGGCTATGACATCTTAAAATAAAATATAAAATAATTTTATTTTAGTAGTTTTTTAAATGCATGAATACCTGCACTTTAGGAAAAAATTGAAAATAGGAACATGAACAGACACTTCTTCATAGAAGACATACAAATGGCTAACAGATGCATGAAAAAATGTTTGTCATCATCAGCCATCAGGGAAGTTCAAATCAAAACCACATTGAGATACCACCTTGCACCAGTCAGAATGGTCAAAATTAACAGGACAGGAAACAACTGTTGGAGAGGCTGTGGAGAAAGGGAAACCCTCTTACACTGTTGGTGGGAATGCAAGTTGGTGCAGCCGCTTTGGAAAGCAGTGTGGACATTCCTTTAAAAATTAAAAATAGAGCTACCCCCTTACCCTGCAATTGCTCTACTGGGTATTTACCCCAAAGATACAGATGTAGTGAAAAGAAGGGCCATATGTACCCCAATGCTCATAGAGCAATGGCCACAATTGCCAAACTGTGGAAAGAGCCAAGGTGCCCTTCAACAGATGAATGGATAAAGAAGATGTGGTACATATATGCAATGGAATACTATGCCTCCATCAGAAAGGATGAATAGCCAACTTTTGTAACAACATGGACTGGATTGGAAGAGATTATGCTGAATGAAGGAAGCCAAGTAGAGAAAGTCAAGTATCACATGATTTCACTTACTTGTGGTGCATAAGGGGTAATATAGAGGACAGGAGGAGAAGGAAAGGAAATGGGAAGTAGGGTAATTCGGGGAGAGAAATGAAACATGAGAGACTTTGGACTTAGAAACAAACTGAGGGTCTTAGAGGGAAGGGGTGGAGGGATGGGAGAGCCTGGTGGTGGGTACTGAGGGCATGTATTGCATGGAGCACTGGGTGTGGGGCATAAACAATGAATCTTGAAACACTGAAAAAATAAAATTAAATCAAAAAAATTAAAATTAAAAATAGAGCTACCCTATGACCCTGTAATTGCATTACTGGGCATTTACCACAAAGATACAGAAGTAGTGAAAAGAAGGGCCATGTGTACCCCAATATTCATAGCAGCAATGGCCACAATCACCAAACTGTGGAAAGAGCAAGATGCTCTTCAACAGACGAATTGGATAAAGAAGATATGGTCCATATATACAATGGAATATTACGCCTCCATCAGAAAGGATGAATACCCAACTTTTGTAGCAACATGGATGGGATTGGAGGAGATTATGCTAAGTGAAATAAACCAAGCAGAGAAAGTGAAGTATCATATGGTTTCACTTACTTCTGGAGCATAAGGAGTAAAATGGAGGTCATTAGGAGAAGGAAAGGAATGAACTGGGGTAAATCAGAGGGAAAGATGAAGCCTGAGAGACTTTGGACTCTGAGAAACCAATTGAGAGTTTTGGAAGGGAAAGGGGTGGAGGGATGGGTGAGCCTGGTGGTGGGTATTAAGGAGGGCACATATTGCATGGAGCACTGGGTGTGGGGCATAAACAATAAATCTTGAAACACTGAAAAAATAAATTATTATAAAAAAAGACTGAAATAAAAATTTAGCAGTTTTAAATTTAAAAAAGAAAGAAAATAGAAATATGAGAAAGGAAGAAAGGAAGAAAGGAAGTGAGAAAGTGAGAGAGAAACTATACATCTCTAGTAAGTTTACCAAAGAAAACCATTCTTCCTACTTCTCATTCAAGCATTCATCATTTTTCTCTTGCATTTACCTACTGTTATCTTAATGACAGTAAAGCCTGAAAAAAAGTATGAAGCTGGAGTTTGGAAATGTTGTTATATGGTTGACATTTACAGGGTTTCATAATAATTTCATCAAGTAGTATTTCAGGGATTCGGTTCTAGTCCCAGCCAAGACTGACTAGCACACAGCCTGAGGCCACCACAGAGCAGCAGACAGAGGGAAAGAAGCAGGAAGTCAGTTCAGGTGGTGCATTCTGCAGCTGACCTACTTCACCAAGAGACACAGCTGGTCACTTAGTCATGTGGGAAGTCTCTGGACAGGCCCTGTCAGAAAGGCATGCTTTGGGACTGTCCTTAAAAGGAAGGAAAAGACACACAATCTGCTTGTTGGCTTCTTCCTCTCCTGTCTGCCCCTGGTCAGTGTGGGTCCCATGGACATTTAATACCCTGTCCACCCCTAAGGCATGGCGTTTCAGACATGGGGAACACAGAGACTCCTTACAGTGGCCCCAATGTTTTGTGACCACAATGTGTCAGCTGTCTTCCCCAAACAAGCGGAGATATCCTGTACAAAGGAGATCCAAAACACCAGAGGTTTCACGGCCTGTGTAGCCAAGAGGGTATGAGGCAAATATCAGAGTCCTGCAGTGTAGCCCTGAAACCAATTAGTTTTGGCTTTGTCAGATAAAAACTTAAAGATGTCTTGTGTCCTGTTTAAATCAACTTGGATATTTTATGCAAAAGCTAAGTGTTTAATTTCTAAGCACAAAATTGCTTTAAGTGTGGAGTTTAAGAGCAAAGGGAAAAAGAAAAAAAACGGAGGCAGACCAAGAAACAGACTCTTAAGATGGAGAACAAACTGCTGGGTACCAGAGGGGAGGGGCCCTGGGGGCTGTGGCCAGCAGGTGGTGGGGAGTAGGAAAGAACTTCTCATGATGAGCACCAGCTGATGTATGGAATTGTTGAATCACGATACTGTACACCTGAAACTAATGCTACCCTGTATGTTAACTAGACAGCTAAATATATATGCCTGTGTGTGTACATATGTATATATATATATGTATGTATATGCACTCCCATACATATTCTTAAAAATCTGTAAAAAGCTTAACTTTTCTCCCTTAATAAGCAATTCTTAAAACAATTTTCTTTTCCTCCCAGAAATGAGGATGCACTCTTGTTTTGCCAAAGGTAGAGAAGCCCCTTGAGATGAACAAACTGGGCCATAAGTCCTTCCCTTTCCCTGGATCTCACCTTTCAGAGCTAGGTGTGAGTTGTGAAATAGGCTCCGAGTAACAACAGTGAGTATCCAGGCAGCCTGAAGTTAACCAGGCATTCAGTCGATTGGCCATGGGCCTGAAGGTTTTCACACTCCCCAGAGAGCAAAGAATTGTCCAACTACTTTCTAATTTAGCAACGAATGTGCTAAGTTTCATAGAACTTAGGTAGTGATTTGCATGCATTTTTAGTTTGACTTACATAATTTTGCTTAAAATCCTTTCTAAACTTGAGTTTGAAGACAATTTTCACTGAATTTTTATCTCTCTGTCCAAAAGATACATATTTAGATGATCTTTGGTTTTCAACTTCAACCGTTTGGTCAGACCATTAACAGACGCTGCAGTGGTCTCAACCACAATGTCTTAAGGTTCTACCTCGGTGAAAACGATGGGATCATAATCAAATTAAACCTGTAGGGGACCTCTCTAGAATTTGACCATTGTGTGCTACTTATGCAATAATGAGGTCTAGCAAAACTGCTGAGAAGACTGAGCTGCATGCCATCAAAGCATCCTCTATGAGCTCTACATCTCTAACTTTTGATAAGAGTCCAAAAACAGAGTTTGGTGTTACAGTTTCTGACCAGCGTCTAAAATATGAATATTCTGGAATGTTGGATAAGAGCAAATTCTCATCCCTTTGCTAGCAAATCTGTGGATTGGAAGGTTGACGTCTTTTTGTGAACAGGTATATGCCTTACTTCAAGCTCTTACATGGACCTATGGTATGGCTTTCCTCTGGTTCCCTCTAAAGCCCTCTAATTGTTTCAGTACCGGATCATCTCGTACTTCACCAGGAATAAACATATAATTAAGTGCAAATTTCCCACTGGACACCAGCAATGTCCCCAAGTATTTAACAAATAAGGATGATATAGGAAATTTAGAATATAACTTGTTTCTAATGTGCTTCATAAGAGTCTACGAGATTTCCATATTCTCTTCTCCTATCTCAATGAGAGCTCTAATAATAGTAAATCAGAAGTTACAAAATTCTAGACTAGAATTATTATTTTCAGTTTTAAATCTAGAAAGAAAAGATTGTCAACAGTACATAGACCACTTGTAAATTCTAAGAAAAATAGTGATAACTCCTGACAATGTAGGGAATTCTGGTACTCTATCCCAAAAGAAAAGTTTAAGGTCAAGATAAGGAAGACAGCAAGCAGCACATGTAGACTATAGTTATCTCAAGATACAGACACAGAATTAAGGGAATAGCATAAGAGACACTGGAAAATTCTCTTTACCAGGACAGTGTGCAGACCCTCAGTTGTTGTCAGTGTTGGTGTCAAAAAGTTCTTAGCTTTTCCCTTTACTGAAGAATGGCCCTAGGCCATTCGGAGGGACTTTTGCACCTGAAAATGCTTAGGAAGTCTCACCCTCTTCCCCAGGGGAGCATCTGATTCCTCAAAGTCTGATTATTATGATGTGCAAGAGACTGTCCTGTTTCCAGGGAACCTACCTGAGGCAGTCAGTGTGGAGGATAGTTGGCATTTATACCAACTTTCTTCCTCCTTTTCCATTTTATAACATAAGGCTAGGAATTCACTACTTCAAACACCATTGTTGGGCTATTTTATTTCTTGGGTCCCCTAATAAAAGTACCCTAACAGGATTTGATCAGTTTTGGTCCTTCATTTCCCATTGTTGGGAACAGCAGACAGAGGGTAGATGGTGGGAGGGAAAAAGCAGTATAACTGTAAGTTCTAACAAAATTTCAAGTGAGGTATTTCTGGAAGAGTTATTTTTTAAAAAATAATACTAAAGGGGTGCCTGGGCGGCTCAGTTGGTTAAGCCTCTGACTTGTGGTTTTGGCTCAGGTCATGATCTCAGGGTCATGAAGTCAGGCACCACATTAGGCTCTGCGCTCTGCAGGGATTTGCTCAAGATTCTCTCTCTTCCTCTCCCTCTGTCCCTTCTTGCCCTCTCTCAAATAAATAAATAAATATTTAAAAATAATATTAATATAATTGGACATAAATTCTTAGCAGTAGTGGAATTGACACTTTTTGACCAACTCCCATGGTGTGCTATATATTATGGGATTTTTAAAAATCCCTGCATTTGAATAATAAATGCGCTAATGACCGAAGTAACACACATGGGTATATTCAGTATAAACTAAAGTTCTCATCCAAAATGCACATGATAATTCTTAAATAAGTATATAAATTCTTGGGCACCTGGGTGGCTCAGTGGGTTAAAGCCTCTGCCTTCGGCTCAGGTCATGATCTCAGGGTCCTGGGATAAGGCCCGCATCGGGCTGTCTGCTTGGCAGGGAATCTGCTTCCTCCTCTCTCTCTGCCTGCCTCTCCGCCTACTTGTGATCTCTCTCTGTCAAATAAATAAATAAATGATCTTTAAAAAAAAAAGTATATAAATTCTTCTTCCATGAATGTCTTAATTTTAACCACTGTAAATCCAGTTGTAACTAACATTCATTCATTCACATATTCTTTCAATCATTCAGGATTTTTTGAGAGACTAGCATAAGCCAAACACTGAAATGAATGAAGATCAAAGGTGCATAATCCCTTTTCCTTGCAGAGCCTACAACTAATCAGAAATATAGACTAGACATGGTCATGGTTATAATAATACAACATGGCAGTGCTAAGTGCATTGAGGAAGGAACCACCAGGAGAACACAAAGAAAGTGCACTTAACTAGAATCTGGATCGGAAAAGCCCCTTGAAAGAAGTGACGTTTTAAGCAAAGACCCCATGAATGAGGGAAGGGAGAGCCTGGGGGAAAGGTCAAGAGCTAAAGGTAAAGCGCTATATGTTTAAAGAACTGAAATTAGGTCAGACTGGATAAAGGATAGAAGGCAAAGAGAAGAAGTCACAGAGTATGAGGCTGAATCGCTGAATAGTCCAGAGGAGAGTCTGTGTTAAAGGCTGGGTTCTTAGGATATAGACTCAGAGGTTGAAGCTTTCATACAGGAAGTTTATTGGGAGAACTTTCAATACCAACACCTATGAAACAATGAAGGCTGTCTACTAAACTTCTCTATGTTCAGGGAAGAATTTGGGATATAATATAATTATAATTATAATATAATCAGAGTTTTCAGCCAATCCTATAGGGAATTCTTAAATTAGGATGGACCTTCAGAGTTTTCTCTGCTTGGGATAAGGGGGTGAAATTTCATACCTCGGAGTGGAGCTATCACTGGATCCCGGCTGCCCTGGGAAGGGTATAACCCTGTGCAAGTACCTTCAGCTGAGGGAAAGTCCCAGGGAGGGACATAACTGGGAGGTGTTGACTGTGATGCTACAATGAAAGCTTGAGTTCTCAAGGAGGTCTAGATAGTGCACCCCATTGTAAATAAAGCATGTTAAGGGTCCATCATGTAAGCTGTGTTAGAATGGTGATAAGCCTGGGCTTTACGCATGGAAGAAACACAATATGCAGTAGGTTTAGAAAGGTCTTTCTGTCTGTGTTATGAGCAGCAGATTGGAGAGAAGCATGACTAGAAGCAGACAGCCCAGTTGAGAGCTGATTGCAAAAATTCAGGCAAAGATGATAGTGGTCTGAAGAAGGGTAGTAGCAGTAAGACTGGAGAATTGTAGATGGATCTGAAAGCTATTCCGGGAGTAGAAGGGATGGGGTTTAGGAATTGGATGTAAAGAAGTTAAAGAGTCCAAACTGTAACTCAGATTTGAAGCTTGGGCACTGATGATAGGAAACAAAGCAAGAAAAGCCAATTGTTTGGTTGCTATTGTATTTTTTTTTTTAATGTTAAGAGGGAGATGCTAAGCTCAATTTGGGAAACGTAGACTTTAGAGTGAGTTTAAATAGAGACATGTACTAAAAAGCATGTAGATACAAGGGTGGTTTGGATCAGACACAGAAATATGGAGGCCATCAGCAAGCACAGAGGTGGTATTGTGGCCAAGAAAAAGATCAAGATAACTCAGAAAAGTGTGTAAGTGGGGAAAACAGAAGGCCTGAGCTAAAATCATGAATTCTTGATTTTTCTTTTTCAGTAAGGCTTTCATTAAATACTTGCCCTATGCTTTCAGCATGATTAAGGAGGAGAGAGAAGAAGAGTACTGTTTTTTTAAAACACCTTCTATGTGCCAAACACATTATTTCATATCTTATTTTTATGACCCTATGGTTTCAGATTATCATCTCCATCTGATAGATAAGAACAAAGGCTCAGAAAATTTAGGCAACTTCCAGAAGTCACCCTACTATTAATTAATAGGGCCAGAGTCTCAATCCAGATATGCCTAAATGCATTTTTTTAAATTTTATTTATTTATTTGACAGAGAGAAACACAGCGAGAGAGGGAACACAAAAGCAGAGGGAGTGAGAGGGGGAGAAGCAGGCTTCCCGCCGAGCAGGGAGCCCGATGTGGGGCTTGATCCCGGGTCTCCGGGATCATGACCTGAGCCGAAAGCAGTCGCTTAACCGACTGAGCCACTCAGGAACCCCAGCCTAAATGCATTTTACTATGATTTTTACACTACACCATGGCTAACTTCAAATTATGTAATATAGGTTTATTGGGAATTACAGTTTGTATAAGCGTAGTTTTATTTTGATTTATATAATTTACTACTTTTAAATATGAAAAAAAAACAAAGCTAGGGAATTCACATCTGCTTTGAGGGAATAGAAATAGGGTCTCCTATGTTCTCGAACCTTAAAGAAGATGTATATATTTGGTTTCATTAAATAGAAAAACAGAAAGGGCTTAATCTTTCATTAACCACTTTGTAAAGAAAAGCTTCTATTTATTCTGAAGGGAATTAAAAATGTATAGCAATAGGCATTTAGGAAATAATTGCCTCACAACACAGAGTGTATGTACTGGTATCACTGATGTTATTTATTTATGTGTAGCTAGAATTACATGCCCATGTAGGACTCAGGCTTATGAAAATATCTGGAAAACTTTCCTCTGGGCCATGGGAAACTATAACTATGCCGAAGCCTGTCCTGGGCTTTCTTGCAGGGGTTCTGAGAAACCCCACATGGCTTCTGCTGATAGAGAGGCATCAGCAAAGTTCAGTCGATGGACTGTGCTAGTTGATGTCGGCAAGTGTCCTCACTAACACACAGTCCCAGAGAGTAGGAGCTCAGTGTTCTTGCTGGAACATTGAGAAAGACAATCACCAGATGGACTTTGAGCTCTACTCACAAGTGGAGTAACCACTCATCAGCTGTTGGTCTCCTGTGGATATGTCCTCAAGACAAAAAATAGCACAGTCTTCAAAAGGGTGGCATCCCTCACCAGTTCCGGAGGTGAGACTTAAGTATATTCTTATCTTTCATAAGAGGCCATTCAGGTCAAGTGTATGGGTAGATACACTTTGGAACTACAAAGCCTCGTGTAGTTCTGAAATGAATGTTAAATTACACGTGTTTCAGAATTCCTTATAAGCTTCACCCAACCAGGAACAAAAAGAAGACCTGATTTTAAAATCATCCTTTATCTCATTACATTTCTTTAGGATGTTGGGCTTATTTTATTTTATTTTATTTTATTTTATTTTATTTTTTTATTTTATTTTATTTGTCAGAGAGAGAAAGAGCACAAGCAGGGGGAACAGCAAATGGAAGGGAAAAGCAGGCTCCCCATTGAACAGGGAGTTTGATGAGGAACTTGATCCCAGGACCCTGGATGTTGGTTTTAATAGTAAGATTTAGTTGGGCTAAAAACTGCTATGTAGCTCTTGAAAAATTCTCTTGTTACCTAAGAAAAAAACTATCTGAACTGTGCAAATCCAATTTTTATGAATGTGGCTTTTAAAAAAGATAAAAATAAAAGAGTATTGTAATTTAAATATATATGTGTTATATATATTTATATTATATATTTTTAAAACTTGAAGAGATTAAAATACATTTAAGTTTAGTCTCAGTTATTTATATGATTATACAGATTCACAGATGGGAAATATTTTCAAGGTCATACAAGAGTATTTTAATGGTAAAAGAAGACTATAGGGCCGCCTGGGTGGCTCAGTGGGTTAAAGACTCTGCCTTCAGCTCAGTTCATGATCTCAGAGTCCTGGGATTGAGTCCCACATCAGGCTCTCCACTCGGCGGGGAGCCTGCTTCCCCCTCTCTCTCTGTCTGCCTCTTTGCCTACCTGTGATCTCTCTCTCTGTGTCAAATAAATAAATAAATAAATAAATAAGACTATAAACCCTTTTTTTCTTTCTTTCTTTCTTTCTTTCTTTTTTTTTTTTTTTTTTTTTTTTTTGAGATAGTGAGAAGGGGAGCGGGGCACAGGGCAGAGAGAGAGACAGAATCTTAAGCAGGTTCTATACCCAGCATGGAGCCTGACTTGGTGCTCAATCTCACGAGACTAAGGTCATGACCTGAGCTGAAATCAAGAGTAGTTGGATGCTTAATCGACTGAGCCACCCAGGTGCCCCTGAACCAAATTTTTTAAAGTTTCAAATCAAAACATGTACCACAGCACCACATTTCCTTGTTTCATAATTTCTTGATAAATAATAAATTTAAGATCATAAAACACTATCAATTGATATATAATAAGTATAAATGTTATGTTACAAACAGAAATTTCAAGGACACTGCAAATATACGGAAACTAAAGACTCGTAATTTGCTTGGGGCAGTGACGTTGCTTTGTTTAAAATATCACACATAAATCATTTATCTAATGAGCTTCATCTTATTGCTTTCATTTCTTTTTTTAAGAAGTGTCCTCTGTCATTGAAGATGCTAAATAAAATGCATCAACAGAAATTAATAGGCAATAGGACTTGATGAATTCTCCTGGAGAATATTTTTATAATGAAAGCTTGGCAACTGTTCCTGTGATTAATCATGATAATGCACAAACCCTCAGGCTCTAAATAAACTGGCCTATTCCTCTTTTTTCTGGAATATTCTTCTCTTTCCTTTTTTCTTTTAAGAAAGATTAACCACTCCACCTTCTCCACATTCTTCTCTGTGAAATCCGCCCCCTTCACTTCTCTGTCCAAATTCTACTTTCTCCAAGAAGATATCTTATACCCCCAAAGGAGGGAGTGATCTTGTTTTCCTTTGAATTCCAAAGTGCTTTGTATTTCTAGCACTCAATGCTGATCATACAGTATAATATTATCATATATTCCCCAGATTATAAACATTCTGAAAGGATTCAATTGTATTTCCTAGAAGATAGGTGTGCATAGGGAGTCAATAAATATTCCTTGCTAATCGCTGGAGTGAATACAGCAAATGGCTAAGTACTTCAGAAGCAAGGATACTTTAAACAGTCAATCATCAAGCAGGTCGTTGGTTAGCATACATACTGAAAGCAAAGTTTCTCCGCGAAAGGACCCTTCCAGGCTTCCCACCTTTCCTGTTCCAGAAAAGTGAGAACAGAAATAAACCTTAAAAGAAGAAGCTCAAAGAAAAGAGTTCCAATTTAGTTTAATCTGAAGGGTTACTTGGCTAAAAATAGTCTCTCTTTCACTAACCAGGGATCAAAATTCCCACCTTTATGTGAGGGAAACAAGAAATAGAAGTGAACTTTATCCACCACTCAACACAATTTAGTGACTAACAAGTATTTCCCTCCTGAAATTTACAACAATCCTGTGAGAGAGGCATTATTATTCCCAATTTCCCCCTACAAAATTTGCCCTGGATGGTAGGGAACCAGGATTACATAGAGAATATGAATAAGAAATGGCATTTCTTGTAGGTAATATTTCCTCTGCTCTGTTTTGTAAACATATGTTAAGAAATAAAGTGTTTTTAATACTTATTAACATATATTAAATGTTATTGTTTACTAAAGACTAAAAATTTTTTAGGGTTCAAAGATTAAATATCAAACTGTTAACATACTACATTTAAAAAATTGACTCATATTAGTAAAGAAATATTGTGCATTAGAATAGAAATATTTTTTTTTCTTTTAGAGCGCTAATAAGAAATGAATTTCATCTGCCTTCTGTATTTGCCAAGCTAGCCATGTGTGGCAATGGCAAAATTGGGGTTTCTTCCAGTCTCCAAATCCTATGATTGGTTGACTTACAATGTGCCTCTCTAATGGAATTAGAGACAAACTTTTTCTACCTAATTAAGCTTGCTGACAGGGTAGTTTTTTGTATATGCAAAAGTTGCTTGCATTTGGATCCTTGTTGCCTGTCTTTTGCAAAAAGGGCAATGTTTTCAAATCCAAAGACATTTGCAGCTGTGCGGCTAGTTGACTAATCACTTCTGAGATCTTCTTTCCCAAAATAAAAATCATCTGGGGACTAATTGTTACTCAGAATAATAACAGAGCATGGCATCTCTGAAGATTTATTTATCACTGGATCTCACATGTCTGAACCCCTCTCTGAAATCCTGAACCTCTCCTCCAAAAAGCCACATGGAGGTCTGAATGGTAGCAGAGATCCCCTGTGGTAGGTTTGGGCTCAGGACTGGACATTGCTCCCTGATATTTTTCACCTCACATCCATGCGGCCCTCCACTTGACCAGTAGATTCCTACAGTGTGACGGGCCCCGCAGAGCCCTGCACGCAAAGCTCCAGGTCTCAGGACGCATCCTGGGCTCATCTCAACAGAGGTCTGGGTCAGGTCAGCGGCAGCCATGCAGACCTCTGAGCTGATCTGGACCTGGTAAGGATCTAGGCCTCTAGGGGATGGAATGCATGAATGTGCTTTGTAAAGGATTAAGTCCATTCATACAAATGCAAATTATAATTCATGTTTGTCTGTTATTAGTCCAACATTCTCATCAACTTCTTCAGACATAAACGCACAGGAAGAGGATGACTCAGCATCTATAATGTCACTATGAAGAACATGTTTAGAGGTTTTGCTAAATGGAATACACTTTAAATTTTTTATAATCCAGCTGTATCTGCAAAAACAAAATGGGGATGCTCATTGTTCATTTTGATATTTGATGCTCCCCTTATGCAACCCTGGTCAAGAAATTCCAGACGTTGGCCTACCCCTGGGGACAACTAGGTACGCAAGTCATCTGATTTTTTCAAGTCGGTCTCTGATTAGAAAGTGGAAAGGTGAGAAAGAGATGAGGCAAAAGGAACAAATGGGTCTGGGTATCCCGTTCAGCATCTATGTCTTAATTCTCTACCTCTAGGAAAACGCTGGCCTTCAGCAAAGGGAGCTCGGCTCCTTTAGAGCTCCCTATACTCAGATTTTCACATCACAATGTGAGGGAGCCAAGACTTGCTATTTGAAGATAGGGTTTCTAAAGCTGGGTTCCAAATACAATAGTTTAATTTGGAATTCTGACTGAAAATCTGCAGAACGTTGGTGCATAATGAGTGGTGATTGACAGCTTTATTTGCTGAAACACGACAAGCTTGACCAAGCACACCGAGCAGCACAGAGGCCCACTCTAAAAACATGTAAAGTCCAAAAGTATATTAGTTAATTAGAAGAAAAGGGTCATCAAATTAACATGAGCTCTCGGAAGTGTCAGGGGCACTCCTTCTCCATCATTTTTTAATAAAAGGAGGGGTAAGATGAGCTGGTGAAATCTAACACCTATCACAAGCATATTGTAAAAATAGAATGACAAACCAAACGTGAGAGTTTTGGATAACTAAAACATGTATGACAAAAATATTAAATTTATACTTTGTTAATAATAGATAAGATTTCTATAATTTTTTGAAGTAGACTACCAATGTCCAGCTTCTCAAAAAAGGAAGCATTTTTCTCCTATATGTGGATTTAATAAAATATGTGGAGTACATAGTAGAACTGTTCCAATAACCAGATTATCTAAAAAAAAAAAAAAGTCAAGCCATTGCCTGCAATTGGATTTTTGAAATATAGACATTGCCTATTTTAAGAAATAGATTTTTTGTGGAAAAACTGAATGTAAAGATAGCTACTAAATGACATTTGCAAGGAAAATTTGGATCCCTTACTGTCCTTCTAAGGACATATTATTATTCCTATTTCATAAATTCATGTGTGCTTATGCTTGGCTTTCTTAAAGCATATGAGTTCATCTTCATTGTTATTAATAATCACAATTTTTTAATTGCAAGGAATAGTTATTGAATGCATACTGTGTCACAAGCAGGCTCCATTTTAGATACTAGAAATTCAAAGATGAATAAAACACAGCCCTGGTTTTTAAATAGTTAGCCAGTTATTTGAGGAAGTTATATGAAAGTAACTATGTTTAACACCATGTAATATAAGCACACTAGGGCATGGTCACATCCCAACAAGCAGTAATAATTTCTGCTTGGGTGGGTGTGAAGGGTAAGGACCTGTTACTTAAAAACAAAAAACAAAACTAGTCCTGAAACCTACTTTGCTTCACCGATGACAGGAAAGGACTGCGGGTGGGATGAAAAAAACAGGGTTATAGGGGTGAGCAGAGATGAATGACTCCAAAGGAGAGAACAGTCTAAGCAAATTTATAGAGGTATGAGATAGCATAAGCCTTCTCATATCTGCAAGCAATTCAGTGAGACTGGAACGAACACTAGTCGAAATCAGTGTGTATGTGTGTATGTGTGTGTAGGGCGGGAATAAATCATTTCTTTTGAGTTAGTCTGAGAATTGTTTATAGATCTAAAAGGGAATTCCTGAGTATGGATAATTATGTAGAGCTTGACAAGAAATAAGAGTGTGGGAGGCCTGGAAAAGAAAACTTGGTGCAGTTATGCCATCTTTAGGGTTATCTTAGAGATAATCTAATGCACTGCATAATGCACAAGGCTTGTACGTTCTTAGATCCCACTTGGGAAACCAACTTGGAAAAGAAAAATCACCCAAAAGGGCAAATGTTGAACACCTGTTTTTTCTTATTCCCAGGCACCATCTTTTCCCATGCTCCTATCCACATATGTATGTTGACCTAGAGGATTCTCCCTTTTACTCAAATACTTAGAAACTCTGGCATTTGTGTGTGCTTAATGAAGAGAGGCAGCTTGGAAGGAGAAAAGAAGCTTTTTTTTTAAAGGGTTCTTCTTCCCGGTTTAAATAGAACACCTACTTTGAATATGTCCTCTCAAGTTCAGAAGAGAATCAAAGACTGGAAAAAATATGGAAAGGCTAAAGTATAAGTCTACAGACATCCTGGTTCATTAGCCACCAAGTTACAGAACCATTTAAATGAAAGCAGTCTCTGGATTGCCTAGGGGTTCATGCTCAGCACCGCAACACCAATAACCTAGTCTCTCTCTCTTTCTCTCTTTTGATCTCTTGTCTCTCTCTCATACACTCACACCACTGATACTAAGCCTTCTGGGAAATGTAAACAAGCTTGTAATTCAGCAGATTAATTGGCCTGTTAATGTTGAGCTATCGTTATTCTTTCCCCCCCTTCTTCCTCATTAAGAGAACCCCAATTTTGTTGGAGACATTTATTAGTCCGACTTGAAGGCTATCTTTCTCAGCCTTCTCTCCTGTTCCTGTGGGTGAATATAGAACAATTCTGGCCAACGAGACCCAGGAGGAAGTTTGCGAGAATTTCTGAACTTTCTACTTTTTCGATATAGGCTCAACCCCTTCCTCCCTGTGCCTTTTTGCATCCTGCCTGAAATACCCAAATGATATCCAAGCACTAGCTGGATGCTAGGATCAGAAGAAGTTCAGAAACCAGCCTTTTAAGGTTCGTATGGACCAGCCATGTTTCTCATAACATGTGGGACTGTTGTAATTTGGGGTAATTTTACTTAGAATGTAAAATCATAGACCTGAATTCCAGGTACAATGTAAAAATTTGGAAATCTATACTAAAGTTTCTCTGATCTCTGTGGGTAGAAGAGAAAGTATGTAATTCCATTTTCAGGTGCAAAATATAATCAGTCACTAACACAAGGAAGAGCTATCCCCTTTTCCCCCTATTAAATCTGCAGTTCTCTGATGTCAAGAAATTATAATTGGCAGAAGGTGATATATTTTTTAAGTGATTAAAAGATGAAATTTAGGCAGAGATGGCTTGGTGACCCCAATTACTTATACTCCTTTTTGAGAAGTGGCTGCCCAGCTAGTGGGAACATTTCTCAGCCTTCCATTGCGTGTAGGGGGATCACATGAATATTTGTCACCATTTAAATACAAGCCAGCCATATATGTCATTTCTGGGCTGAAGAGATAGATATAATTCTTCATGAAGTCTTTTTCCTTCTGTTGACTGACTCTGAGTACCTAGAGGCAAGAGGAGCCACAAGAGAGAGAAGGATCCAAGATCCATACATGAAAACATGGGAGGCCACCTGCCAACCAGGAACAACTACACAGAACTTTTCATGAGTAAAAAATAATTGAATTGTGCTAAGCCACCAAGACTTTTGGGTATATTTGTTGCTGAAGCTAGTGTCATTCTACTTAATGTAAAGGACAAAGACAAAAATCTCACATTTTACTGAGCTAAGCCTGAGAGAACTGAAACAGTACTAAAGCAATTGAGTTGACCTAGAAATAATTAAATTTTCTGCCATTAGGCAAAAATGGGACATTAAAATAGAAATTAAATTAATTTATAGGGAAAGGAAGAAATTTCCTGGTTTGTTCTCCCTTGAATTTGTGATTTGTAAAACTCATACCCTCTGGGCACTAAATTTATTTTAACTGGCTGTCTTCAGTCAGATTGGCTATAGTCTTTTCTGCAAAGAATTTCCTCTATTTACTCCTGTTAAGAGACATAAATGAACACCATGTTCCATGTGACTTTTTAGCACAGCAGAGGTTAGCACAAAATTTCATATTTTTCCAAATAGGTTATTTCACAGTGATTGTGACTTGGGTTCAAAGTCAACTGTTTTCCATATGAGTTTAATAGAAACAAAGAATGCCATCATTTTTCCTTCTAAAATCAGAGAGTTTCTAACCCAGTCTGGCCAGGAATTTTCTATATGTTTCAAGTAAAACTTTTGATCTGGGGGCCATCCTGTTCTAGGTCCTTTTAAAGATGTCAGTATTATTCCTTGTCCCAATACAAAGAACAGCTTGTGGTTTAGAGGGACATTCTTGTGACCTAATTGGAGTATGTCACATAGCCCTTCCATGGGCCAAGAGGAAGAACCACATGCTTTTCATCTAGCTAATTCCAGCAAGACAACAGGCAAAACTGAAAAAAACAAAGCAAAAGCCTCTTTTTTAAATTAGTGAGATACATTTTACTTAGCAATTGCAGAAACTTCAAAGATTAGAGCTTTAACTCAGTGTCCATTTATTCTTCTATAGTCAGAATCTTTTCAGAAAGAAATTACTTCAGGGGTGCCTGGGTGGCTCAGTGGTTAAGCGACTGCCTTCGGCTCAGGTCATGATCCCGGAAACCTGGGATGGAGCCCTACATCGGGCTCCCTGCTTTGCGGGAAGCCTGCTTCTCCCTCTCTTACTCCCCCTGTTTGTGTTCCCTCTCTCGCTGTGTTTCTCTCTGTCAAATAAATAAAATCTTAAAAAAAAATTACTTCAGACAACCTTATTTTGGGAGTGAATATGGGGTGAAATGGCACATGGAATTATTTTCTTTTTTCTTTTTTTTTCTTTTTTTTTTTTAATTTTTTTTTATTTTCTTTTTTCATTCTGCAAAGCTTATCTGCAGCTTTCTCTTTGCATCTATTTGGCAACAGTATAATTATAAAACCCATTGTTACCCAAGTAACTTTCCATTACAAAAGGAGGATAATTTTTTCCACAGAAGATCTGGATATAAAATGAGAAGATTTTTCCTTCTTTTGGAAGGTAAATCAACTTAGACTAAATGACCGTGCTGAATGCATTAGGATTTTACCAGAACTACCAAAATTATATGCTACGGAAGAATGGATACTGGGGAAGCAACCCCTTTCGCCTTAAAAACAGAACCCCACGTCAATTGGGAAATGCAATAGGATCAGCTAAAAAGACAATTACTCTAAATTCCTCACTAGGAAGAGTGGCATTTCTCACAGTTACGACCCATTAGACATAAGACGCAATGTGTATGTAATCCGGAAAGCTCTTGGAGAAAACTGATTCACCTCAAACTTGCGTTTTGCCCTTTGTACTTCCTACTTTCCTGCCTGAAATACACTTAGGATGCTGGAGGAGAGGCAGCCATTTTGACACCACAAGGCAGCAAATCAGAGGATGAAAGCCACGTGCTGAGGATAGCTAAAAGGAAGGAAAAAGTAGCTCAGACACCTGAAGACTGTGGATCTTGCCAGGATTGTGAAGTCCTACTTTAATGTCACTTAACATCACTTGAGAAAAACAAAGCCTCTATTCGGTTAACCTAGTGAAAGTTGGATTATCTCTTAGGAGCTGCCAAACCTATACCAACTTGATCCAACTAGATTGCAAGGAGAATGCTATTAAAAAAAAATAAAATAAGAACAATTTCCAAACAAGTATCTCAGAAGCATTCGTTTACTTTGGCAATTATCAAGCTGATATATTCGTAAGTCATTTTCCTATGTTCTTTAAAATCATTCCAAGGAAGAGCATATGCAACTCTCATCTATGGATCATCTTGAATGCATTTCATGCCTCCATTTATTTATTCAGTAAACATTTATTGAGGTTTCCAGTAAGCACAGTGCTGGGGGCAGGGAGGCAAGGATCAAAAAGTGCCTGACAAGAGCTCAGTTTACTTGAAAGTAATAAGACCAAATCTTTCTTAAAACATTCTGTTTTCCAGTTCTTTGCTTTCCATGGGTTGTTTATTTCATGTACATTAGCTTTCCAAGAGAGGGACAAGCCTAGCTCCACAATCACCATTAACAAAATAAAAAGATCTAAATTACCAATATTGTGTCCATTTCCACATGTTCAGAACACTGATAATTTGAAAAAATGTAATTAAATATTGTGCCAATATATTTATTAAGGTTGTGAGAAATACGTGAGTAAAATTTTTCATTCTACCCACTACCGAAATTGATTTTCTAAAATCAGACTCTTCCTGAAAGCAGATATTTAGTGCTACTCTACTCTGTTTTCTGTCATTTCTATGATTAAAAAAGAAACAAAAAAAACAATCATTGTACATCAGGGCTTTACACCAGTAGTAGAGGACAATTATTTACTGCAGGATGATGGGCAAAACAGCAGTGAGGATCAGAAAAACCACTTGCCATTTACCTCTTCCTTGGAGTCACCTTAAGCACATCATTTCACTTCTTTCTACATCAGTTTCCATGGCGGTTAAATGATAGAGTGGAATTAGGTCATCGTGTTGTTTCATAAACCTAAAATTCTCTCATTGCCCTGCTCTATTCTCAGTGTAATGCATTAGGAGATAAATTTCCCAGCTAAGAGCAGCACATTAATATTATTTTTAAATGATGCGTGGCATCTCTATTTCTATTGCCTTGGGAATTATACATCTTAGCCCACATCCCATATTAAACCACAATTTTATATATAATTAAACAATATAATATCATCTTATATTAATAATGTCATAGCATTGTACTAGGATCAGACTATAGGGCTGGTTTTATTATTTCTAGCTTTTAAGAACACAACTTGCATTGCACACACTTGAGATAATTGAATGAAAATTAGATGGAGAATATGCTGTTTTTAATTTGCTGTTTAAAAGTATCCTCCAGATATCTAGGAGTGTAACGAAGCTTATTTAAAAGCACAGTGGTCTTCTTGCCCCATTCTGAGAAACTGCTTTCAAGGTCTGAAATAACGTTCATTATATACAAAATCTGAATGCTGAAATCCCTATTATTTTATCAACAATGGCAGTAATTAATGAACACACCTGACAGTTATCTGCACACCACCATAGAGAGGTAACCTGATCTGCTGATTTCTTTCATGAAAATATTTGAATTGAAATGCATTTAACACAACCAGTTTAACCCAGCTCCTTCTGAATTTGATAAATCAAGATTACAATGCCATTGTCTTGCTTGCAACAAGATGTTTAAGGAACATAAACACGCTTTATCACTCTTTACAGTTGTCCTGCAAACCAGCTCACACCTCCTACTATTACTTCTATTCCACATCCACACATTCCCCTATACTCACCACAATGAGTTAAAGGCAGATAAAAGCTCTCGGTGGCAGGCTTTGAGTCATTACTCTGCTTTACCATTGCCTTCATTTTAGGTGTCATGGCACAGTATGTTACAGACAGCCATTCACTCTGTTAGCTTTATTGCAAACACCAAGAGCGGAGTCTTGCACTTGCTGGAAAATTTAGCTTTTGTGTTTCTGGTCATTCTTCCCACAAAAACAACAAGACCAGTTTCCGAGCTATTCTTAACTCTCCTTCCAAAGCATTTCAAAAGAGAAAGACAAGATTTCCTGATTCCCATGCAAACTCCCAGCCTGCCCGCCTGCCTGCTGCTGCCAATACTTCTTCCTCTTGCTGGTGATGACATTGAGCGAGCTCCCCAGCCCCGACGCTTCGTTATGTAAGGCTGTCTAGGTCAAGTGTAGGAGACTCACTGCTGGCCTGTGAAAACTCATGGAACTCTTCCTTCAGATTAACACTTCAGGGACTATGGAAGCTGGAGGAAGCTGAGCTTTTACTACATCTTTTGGGGGTAAATATTTTTGCATGGTTTGGTGGTTTATATGCTCTAGTCTTGGCAGATGCCTGTCAGCCATGCTGAGAGGTGCCGAGAGAAATTACTAAGGGAGCCCAGTTTTGTCAGCATGCTTGAATAAGCATAGGAAGTCTGGTAGCAATCCTAGTTTTAAGACACTTAAGGAGTAAATGAATCATAAATTAGGATTTGCTTATCAGGCATCTTCTCTAGCCATCGAGGAATGAATGTTGCTCCGGCTGTTTAAACTCTGAATACAATCCATTTGCTGGGAGGTGTTGCAGGAGAGAACTATTAGCTCTCAGATTTACTGCAGTTCTTGGCGGTTCTGTTGTCCCTGCCTGATTGCAAATTTGCTTGTAAATAAGCTCGATGTTTTCCTGCATTTGTCTTCTGTGGTGATTGTCCATGACAATATGAGAATGAAGGCTGCATAACCTGGCAGTTATGTGACTTAACAGATCATAAATCTTGCCCAGTTAGTTCCGAGGTAAATCCTGCAGTAAAGCGCCATTAGATACTAGCATGGATGGAGGCTGGGTTAGCTGCTCTGATTCAAACAGTGCTGTCTTCTGGGGACTTGGAGGCATGATCCCAGATTGGACATGAACAGTTATTCACTCCGTGAGTAAAACCAGAAACAGGATAGCATTGATTCTGTTTTAGACTCTCACACCATGTCCTGGTATGGGAGTTAGTTAAAATAGCAGGCTCTTATTGAACGCTGCAGAAAAGCCTGGAGAAGTAGCAGGGTAAGATTGCAGCAGTGGTGTGATATTGGCAAGGAATTTTAATAAGATGGAACCAGAGATCCTGACACAACAGATGGCATCTAATTTAAAAGATAGGTGGGTATTTAAAAAGTTCAAGACAGGAGCAGCACATTTGAGAGGGTTTGGCCTCCGCGTGACCTTGGCAAGAGAAGTTCAGTGCTTTGGACAGGATGTCATGAGTTAGGGCAATAAAGGCTGTGTACAATGTCTTATGATGTTAAAGAGGTAAATGGGAGGCTGCATATTCAGTGTCTTTAAATGAGGACTGGCATGGGCAATTAATGATAGCACACTCACTCACTAGGCAAACAGGTAGTTTTTAAGAATCTGCAATTTCTTGCATTATTTTTTATTAAATTAAAAGAAGTTGCCAAAGTGAATTTCCTCCTGGATACCTTTCACTCTGTTAATAATGATTAACAGGAGTACATTGCTTATTTATGATGGGAATATATTGCTTATCATTTTGTGCTACATTTAATTGATTAAGCATGTACATGTTTTCCCAAATAATTTGAAGAGACAGTTATGGTCCCTCAGGGCCTGATGGTGATATTACTGATGTCAATAGGCATTTTCCCCATAGACCTAGCTTGGCATGAGAGCCCCATCAGACCAGGCTTTACTCGGTTTGGCATTCAGAATACTCCTCACCACACAAGGTGAAAACCAGTGCATACATATTTACTTGTACTTACAATCTTTTGTTCATATAACTTTGCAATAATACTGTCAGTGCTCAAATGTCTATAAATGATTTTTGTTTCAAAAATGTATTTTTAATAGGGATTCTTTTCTCTGTTAATGGACCTTAAATAGTTATATTCACTTGTTCATTTCTAGAGTAAAAGATGTAGTTAAACGAGGTCTCAGGTTCATTTTGGTTCTGCCATCTCTAGATGATTTTCCTCCAAGTGTGAAGTAGCATTAGTAATTAATCTACACCAAAGGGAGACCACATTTTTTGGTGAGATTATATTATTAAATGCCTACGATAGTGAGCCAACATTGATTGAGTAGCTACCAGATGCTGGGACAGTGGTTCTCAGAGCGTGGTTTCCTGAGTACCAGGAGCAGCACCCGGAAGCTTGTTAGGAATGCAGATTCTTGGGGCCTGGGGGGCAACTTGTGTTTTCCCAAGCCCTGCAGGTGGCTGTGAAGCATACTAAAGTTTGAGAACCACTATACAAGGTGGAACATGGGTTAAATATCATGAATATAGGGGCGCCTGAGTGGCTCACTCATTAAGCGTCTGCCTTCAGCTTAGGTCATGATCTCAGGGTCTCGGGATCAAGCCCCGCATTGGGCTCCCTGCTTGGTGGGAGGCCTGCTTCTCCCTCTCCCACTCACTCCCTCTGCTTGTGTTCCCTCTCTTGCTGTGTTTCTCTATATCAAATAAATAAATTCAATCTTAAAAAAAATATATTATGAAGATAGTTTTTACTACATACAGTCAAATATATGTTATGTAATTAAATTCTCTATTTTTCTGGTGGCCTAGATTTCTCAATGTAAGCAGTACTATGTTTTAAGGACTGATGCTAGTGTTTAGTACATCTTCAGCCTAAATTTGTCCACAAGAAGCTTTATTTTCCAGCAGTCCCATTTTTAGCTTTTAGAAATCACGTGGTGTGGTATGGAAACAGTGAAGGACCTATCCCTTCCAACCCTTAAGGAGGCAAGGACTTCTTGCTCACTGTGTGACTTGACCCCCATCGCTGACACCCTCCGATGTTCAGTTTCTCATTTGTGAAATGATAGGTTGGCCTACGTCAGCGTTTCTCAGCTTGGCACAATTGACATTTGAGGTCAGATAGTCTTTGTTGTGGGATCTGTTCTGTACATCATATAATGAGCAACATCTGTGCCCTCTACCCACCAGGTGCCGCTAGCAAACTTCAATGGTGACAATCCAAAATATTTCTAGACATTAACATATCTCCCCCAAGGGAAGAATTGCCCTTCCCACCTCCTCATTCCCACCCCATCCCCTCCCCACATTTTTTAATCTGAGGATTGTTGGCCTGGGTCACCTCCCCTTTGTAAAGTTCTAGTATACTAAATAGTACGACAAATGTATTATTTCTCCTTTTGGAAGCAGGCTGGTTCAAACTTTACAAAATAAATAGATATATGTCTCTTTTCTGTAAGCCATGTATAAGCTGAGGCCTCTTCGTCCCCTTGAAGATCTAGGTGTAATTTGCTCAAATACCAATTCCACAGTCTGAAAGTCTAAAACCCTTCTTCAACTTCTCAGGGACTTAAAATCTTGTATCACCCTCTGTGTCCTGGAGTCCTGGTTCCACGTATGCTACCTCATCACTCTTAAAACGTGACCTAGATTCTGTCTGTCTCGGGTTTCCACCAGAGATTTTTCTATACCAATCATCTTCAGGGTTGATAGATTTCACTAAGGATTTGGGCTCTTCCCCCTCGCTTTTCCTTCTCTCTCTCATCTCTGCTCCTTACCCACTTCTGGCAAGATGTTCTGGGAGCTCCAAATTCCCCGTCTAGTGTACACAACAGACCAGCTTTTCATGGGTTTATATCCAGATGTAAATGCCCAGATCCATCAAAGAGCTTAGAAGATCAAGGGTCTCCAGTTTAGAACCATCTTCGCTTCATGGAAGGCAGTTGGGGTTATATTATATAATCATAAAGTCATGAGACTGGAACAGGTATCTATGTTCTTTCACATGTCTTTGGAAGCCATACTGAATAAGAGCTCTTGGCCCTTAAGATTATACATTTTCATGCTAAGATCTCAGAATTGTAATGGTATCTGCTTCAAGCAGTCAGCAGTTCATTCCAGACATTTTCTGGATCTGATGTGCATGGTAGAAATAGACAAGTCATGTACCAGTCATACACACATGCGCACACACACATAATTTTTTTCCCAAGTGTTAGAAATTCTTTTTAGGACAATGTACTACAAACTCAAATTGTATCCTAAGATATTTGTGAATTAAGGGACTTAATCTAAAACATGAATATAAAAAATGTGTCAGAAGGCTATATCTTGATTAATCAAAAAAAAGCTTATATTTGAGTGATTATATCTGTATTTCCAAGTAATTTTATGGACATGATCCTTTCTGAGACCCACAGCAACCCTATAGGATAGGTCACATTACTATTATCATTTTACAGATAAGAAAATGACACTGAAAGTCTTCAGATGCCAAATCTACTTTTCTTCCCACTATTCCATAAGGCATATGGTCTAAAGTTCATTCAGACACTATAAGGGTAGATATGTGCTACCAATTCTTTGCTGTAGTTACTAGGATTCATACATTTTCCCTGACTTATTTGTATAATAGGTTTAGTTAATTGTTCTTTACATGTATTACTAAATACTTATAGAATGATTTCAGTGCACCATTTATGTCACAGTAACCTGTATTATGTCATTTAATGCTCTCAAAATCTCCAAGAAGGGGTGCCTGGGTGGCTCAGTCGTTGAGCGTCTGCCTTCAGCCCAGATCATGATCCTGGAGTCCCGGGATTGAGCCCCACATTGGGCTCCCTGCTCGGCAGAAAGCCTGCTTCTCCCTCTCTCACTCCCCTTGCTTATGTTCTCTCTCGAGCTGTGTTTCTCTTTGTCAAATAAATAAAATCTTAAAAAAAAAATCTCCAAGAAGATGGGATTGTTCCCCCTCTTAAGAGATGACACTGAATTCAATTGACCTAAACTTGAACTTTAGCAGAGTTTCTGCACTGACCGGGCCATCTGCTCTGAGGCCATCTCTTTTCACTACTGCACTCAGCCCAGGGCAAGGCACTGAGCATATAGGGAACCTCAGTAAATACTTGTTGAATGATGTCAAATAGTTATCATTGCTACCTAAATCTTTCATATTTTGTGTTTTTATAACATTATTCACCCCAGTCAATTAGGTAGCAATTGCATATGAGATCCAGAGTTAAAAATCAAATTCCCAAAGGAAGAGGTAGGTTCATTTAGAGCTGCAATACATTTGGAGCTCTTTGCAACTCATTCATGCTACTTTCTTTATTTGCCTTAAGAAAAAATCTTTTGGGTTTGAAATAAAGACTTTCTCAGACTTATAAAGTCAAAAATTATTTCCAACATCAAGTAAAAAGTCTTGCGTTAAAATACTAGTTTCCCAACACCAGAGCCATGCAGTCACTTCCAACTTTATTTGACCTTAAGGTAAATATCCAGGAAGAACTTGAAAGATCTTTTATTACATTTTGTTATTAGTGAAGTAAAGTTGACATACCATGTTATATTAATTTCAGGGCTGCAATATATTGATTTGACAATTCTGTTCATTACTAAATGCTCACCAGCATGAGTGTAGTCACCACATGTCACCCACTGTACAGATTCCATTTTAGTATATTCAGGAAAAAAATGTATTCGATAGTAAAGGATCATTTAAACAGTATTAAATACAGTAAATTCCAAATGACTCGAGAGTATATGTAAATTCCCTTTTTCTTTCTTTTTTTGAAGCTGTGACTCAGCTCAATATTAGTCTTCTGTTGGCAGCCAAGGTCCTCAACCTACATCCTAACTCAGGACAGTTAGGCGTGCCAGTTGTTGTCAGTTCATCCCTTTCTGTACCACTGGTAAGCTTTGTGATGACGGGCAATTTATTAAACCTCTCTGAAAATCTATTTCTTCAGCTACCAAGTGAAAAATTATCCTATCTTCTGTCCAGAATTTAAAAGAGATAGTATATATCAGTAGTCTCTTTCACATACTCAAAACTGTTCAGAATATAATAATTTATAATAATATTTGGCATCATCTGCTCCCAAATATAGCAGGCTATCTCAAGGAGTCCTCCCTATGTCTTCTGAGCAACTAGACTTTGATATCAGTACAGGCTCTGGGACTCAAAGTTGTTGGATTCAATGACTGATGTTCAAAGCACTGATGAGTCAAGATCTGGTGAAGAGACAGGATGAGGCTAGCCATGAATGGACAGTTACCTACTCATTCTTTTTTTTTTTTTTTTTTAAAGATTTTATTTGACAGAGAGAAACACAGCCAGAGAGGGAACACAAGCATAGGGAGTGAGAGAGGGAGAAGCAGGCTTCCCGCAGAGCAGGGAGCCCGAAGTGGGGCTCGATCCCAGGTCTCTGGGATCATGACCTGAGCCGAAGGCAGTCACTTAACCAACTGAGCCACCCAGGCACCCCTACCTACTCATTCTTATGCTGCCGCTAAAGATACTTTCAAAATTACAGTATCCTAAGATAACTAGCCAGCCATGTGTTCAGCATTTTTATTCTTTTTTTTTTTTTTTGGTCATCCCCTGTTCTTTATTATTATTATTATTATTATTATTATTATTATTATTTTAAATATTGTATGTATTTATCTGAGAGAAAGAGGCACAAGGAGCAAGGGAACACACGCAGAGGGAGTCGGAGAGGGAGAAGAGGCTTCACGTTGAGCAGGGAGCCGACGTGGGGCTGGATGCCAGGACCCTGGGATCATGACCAGAGCTGAAGGCAGATGCTTAATAACTGAGGCACCCAGGTGCCCTGGTCAGCCCCTGTTCCTAAAATATTATTTTATTGAGGTAAATAATCCTTTGAGAGATTTGGAAAGTCTAGGAAATATAGAAATTTTTTCTTCACAGTAGACGGAACAACTATCAAGAGGAAAAGTATGTATCACTGGAAAAGAAATTTAGAATTATGCTGATTTAATTTGTTTTGAAAACAATTTGGGCCTAAAGACAAAGACAAATACATTTCTATCAAGTAGGGTAAAGTCTTTGACAACTGAGAGCCTAAATTAAGTAATGCCTCAGATATTTTTCTAATTCCAATATTCTGTGCAAATGGAATTGACTCTAGATTGTGGTTAGCCATGTAGCAACCAAATCCAAGATGATTAGACTTACTAGACCTGTTTCATGTATCCATTGTTAATTAAAGAAAAATAAGTGATGCTTAATGTTGTCATTGTGATTATTTACCCTAAAATACATCATTAGTCACATATGTCTCATAACCTGGAATTTGTTAATAAGTTGATTCATGAAAAATTAATCCTTTTTGGTTTTTCTAAATGAAAATATAGTTCTCTGATAAAGTGATATTATATTTATTTTTTATGCCCAGTAAGTGAAGCAGTGAAATAGGATATTTAAAAGAGTTATCGGTATTCTGTTGGGATTCCCTCATTTTGGGAGGCAAAGAAAAATAGAAAGCAGGTATCAATTTTCTATATGAAACTCCCTAAAGATATTATTGTAATGATTTAATTTGGGAGAAGGGAACATGGCAGTATTAGTAAGATTTTTGTTTGTTTGTTTCAAATGTACAGTTTCTAGTGAAAACATCATAGAAAACTATGTATCAGTCAGCACAATCAGGACATCAGAAAGAAATGTTTTTGTCTCCAGATTCACTAAACATGTCTTCCTGACAATGAACCAGCCCCTCCCCCACCACACACACACACACACACACACACACACACACACACACACCCCTTATCTGAAGTGGTTTTAGGAGCACATGAGCCAATTATGAAGACACTACTAATATTGTCAGCAAATAGATGGCTCCCTCAAACTGGTGGAAGTTTCAGCTTCTCGATCATCCTTTCCTGGTGTTCTCATGAACACAGTTCCATCTTTCCTTCTGCAGCAGGTATGCTGCGACCTGTGTGATCTGCCGTCTGCCCACCCCTCCAGACTCTAGCCATTTCCACAGACCCAACCTTGCCTCTGTCTATACCCGGTATCTCTTCTTAGAACGTACCTTCTCTCTTTTCTCCACATCTCTGTGCGTCTCCAACTAAACTCCTCTGGGAAACTCCCAGGTGAAGTCAAGACTTGGCCTAGATATCACTTTCCAGTTAAGAAAGAAAAAAGCTTGATAATTCCTTATTATGACAAAGGTGTGGGAAACATTTCTCTTACGCTGTTGCTGGAATGTTAAAGGTGCCATGCCTTTGGAGGGAAGACTGGCAATATCTATCAGAGTTAAAAGGCCATGCTCTTTCACTCAGCCAAGCCATTTCCTGAGATGATGTCCCACAGAAAAACCTGTGCAAGTGGGGGAAATGATTGGAAAGTGGTGTTGACACCAGCATTGTTTGAAATAACAGCAAAGCAAAACAAATGAAACAAAAAAACTGGAAATAACCTAAGTGCTTATCATCTGAAGACTGATCAGATAGATTTTTGGTGTATCCAGCTATGTACATACCAAAATACTCTACATTATAACATACATTACATAATAACAAGGGAAAATTTTTGAAATACATTATGTAAATCAAACAAGGTGTATGATGTCATTTCTGGAAAAAAAGATATAAAACATATATTTCAGATGCATGGGTAAACACAAGAAATTTCAGGCAAGATTCAGAAAAATTTATTAACAGTGAATAGCTCTCCAGAATGGCCCTGGGGGAGGAGAAACAGGAAAGTTAATTTTGATTTTTAAACCCAAACAGGTCAAATGACATACAAAATGTTACTTGAAGAGTAGGTTAGGAGTTTTCTTGGTAGAAGAGGGGAGGGGAACCTGTCTCCAGTAGACCTGACAAGCGTGTCTTCCAAAGGTGAGTAGGCATACTTAGGGGAACATGGGAAGGTCAGTGGCTGATTCACATGGTGTAGGTGCAGAGGGAAGAGGACAGGCTTAGGAACTGAACCTCTGTGACAGTCATTGCCAACAGTACCCTATACAGTGGTGATTTTCAAACTTTAATGTGTACAGAAATCACCTGGGAGTCTTGTTAAAATGCAAATTCTGCTTCAGCAATGAGGAGTAAAGCCTCAGATTCTGCATTTCCTCAAGCTCCCAAGAGATGCTCATGAAGCGAGCCCACTGCCACACTTTGAGAAGCAGGGCTTCAAAACTTAAGAGTATCACGTGCTGGTGTGGTTTATGTCTTCCCAAATACAAAGCAGAGCCAGAAAGCACTTGCTTTTAGAAAATGAGCTGAGAAAAAGAGTCCTTATCAAGTGTGAGGTTTGCAACCTGAGGCTTTGCCAGAGCAGTCTTATTGTCAAATGCTCATGATCAGCAGTTCTGCTTTCTGAGGCTCTACGTGTTTAACAAATGTAGACTTCTGGAAACTCAAGTGTTGCCAGATTGAGGCACGTGTCTCCATTCCATTCCTCATGTGTTTAGTTTATTTGTTGACTTGATGAGAGTGGTTCCAAACATAGCTCCACTTTTTCACATTCTGTGGAAGATTGAAGAATCTAAAACAAGGAGAAAAAAAAAATTGCCATCTGCCACCCTCCCACCCTACCACATGACGCCCCCCCCAACATTTTTGATAGAAATCTAGACTGTAGATCTACCATACAACTAAAAACGCTCTTGGGCTGGTCGCATGTAGACATATCCTTCCTCTGTCACTGTCCATGGTCCATGTGAGCATGTACGATGTAATCCGACTTGGCAAGGAGCGGGTGTGTCTTCTCCCCTTTGTTTGCCTTTGAACTTGGGTCCCAGAGACTTTCCATCTTGACTGTAATAATGTGATATTGCAGAGAGTTTTATATGAAACAAGACACTATGAACTCACGCTATGATTGGGTACTTGGAAGGTAGAATGTTGGTTTCAAAACCACACTTAATCAGTCCCTTATCTGGAGACCCTCCTAAGTGTGACCTTACCCAAGTTACTCAACTATTCGAGTCTTAGTTTCCTCATCTATAATGAGGGCGCCTGAGTGGCTCAGTGGGTTAAAACCTCTGCCTTCAGATCAGGTTATGATCTCAGGGTCCTGGGATCCAGGGCCGCATCAGGCTCTCTGTTCAGCAAGGAGCCTGCTTCCTCCTCTCTCTCTGCCTGCCTCTCTGCCTACTTGTGATCCCTCTCTCTGTCAAATAAAAAAATAAAATCTTTAAAACAATTTTTTTTAAATCATGATAATGACAATTTGTTACATTGTCATGAAGTTTTAAAATCCTGGCATATTTAATTATTATTCCTCTTAAATTATTAGAATTGATTTGAAAATGGTCATGTTTGAAAAGCATATATTTCTGCATACCTACCACATACTAGAGGTACATAGCTTTTCCCCTTTTTCCCACCAGCCCTTCACATCTGATAGAACTTATAAATCATGTACCTGATGCTTACAAAGGAATGGAAGTTTAAATCAGGACAGTGGGAATGAAAGGACTCTACACAGAGTAGACTTAGGGGAACAAAAATTGGATGATGAGGCAGGGACATGCAACAGTGGGGAGGTCTGAAGGCACACATGAGATGACAGCCATTGGCAGGAACTACCATCGCAAAAGAGGGCTTCCCCAGCAGGAGATGCAGAGTCCCAGGCCCAGGAAGGAAGCGGAGGCACAATGGGTGGGTCAGGGAACAGAACTCCAGCCCCAACAGCTTCTCTCCATAGTTAGACATAATCTGGAAGCCCTTGTCTTCTGGGTTCTTTTGGGTTGAGCCCAAAGGCAGTCATGAGTAGCACCCAGAGAATCTTGCCCACCACACCCCAGCTTCTGCCTCAGTGGTGGCATTCTTCTCTGGTAAACCTCCTTCTGGGGTCTTCCAAAACTCCCACTCTCTCTAGGATGTGGTGCCACTGTTTCCTTCTCTTACCCATTAAGACCCAGGGGTGGCACTGAGTCTCTCCATTGTTAGTTCCCGAGGGCTTTGTCAACCATCTAAATTACATAGTAAAATGCTTCTCCATGGGGCGCCTGGGTGGCTCAGTCATTAAGTGTCTGCCTTTGGCTCTGGGCATGATCCTGGAGTTCCGGGTTTGAGCCCTGCATCCAGCTGTCTGCTCCGTGGGAAGCCTGCTTCTACCTCTCTCACTCCCCCTGCTTGTGTTTCCTCTCTGGCTGTGTTTCTGTCTGTCAGATGAATAAATAAAATCTTTAAAAAAATGTTTCCCCATTAAATTATTTTCATTGAACAGCTTCTGAGTATAGCATCTATTTCCTGCCAGGATCCTGACTAAATCAGAGCTACAGAATTTTAAAGCAGTAGATGTTTCACGGAAAGGTAACTCTCTTGTGATGCCCTAGAGAGGAGACTCTGGGCTGGTGAAGGTGTGGCTAAAGGTGCTGCTGTCCTGGGGGACAGCAACTACCATGTGAAGTAGGGCAAATGAGCCCTGAGTTTCACTACTGCTGAAGTTATGGAAAGATTCACATTCTGTATTTGCTTAGTTGCCGAAAGAGTAAGGGGGGGGGGGGAGTGCTAATGATCACATCCCATATATGTTAATTAAAGAGGTGCAGACCCAGAAGGAGCCCTTTCCTGCCTCTTCAGCCTGCTGTTCCCCACAGAGAGGTGGTACAGTTTATTTTGATGTAATGATAACAACCAGGATGTGAAAGACTTTCAAAGAGACTGTGTGAAACATGGAAACAAATGTATCAGCCTCTGAGCTTCCTTATTTTTGGAGGGTCATGGAAAATATTGAGACAAAGTGCTTCTTTCACTGCAGCAACCCCTAGCAAGTAGACAAGTCTGTTTGTTATCTGATTGTAGACGAGCGGGTGCAGGAGAATGTGTATAGTATGGGGGTGCCGCTGCCCAGCACCTGTCCACAGCTGAACCCCAGCAGATCCAGGTGTGGCTAACACATCCCATGCTCAGCAAGCCAATGTGAACAGGGGCCATCCTAGAACTAGCAACTCAGTTCACAAGCTGCAAAATTTCCAAGGAAATCTAAGGGGAGTAGGGTAAATGTGGTGATCGTCTGGCTCTATGTACCTTTTCCCCCGGTCCCTTACCATCTTATGAAGAGTGGGTAGCTCTGAAGCGGGCCCTGGACTGACCTTTGCTCATTATTTGGAATTCTTGCTTTTCCCAAGGGAAGATAGAAGATATATAATCATACATGATTTGGGTGAGTTTGTGAATGGATTTCTGAAGGTTAGGATGGCTCAGGGATGTAGGAAAGATATTAATCTCCCAGAAAAACTCAGCAGCATCATAATTCCAATGATATATGCAGGCATTATGGATAGCTTTTCTTGATAAAGGCAATGGCCCTTGGTCTTTGAACATGAAAGGAAAAAGATGTTGGTTAAAATCCTTTGGGAAACAGGAACTACATGATTGATTATGCTAAGTTATGGCAAAGTTCAGTTTTATTTTGTAAATAAAGAGTTGTCTTCATAAATATCAGCCATTTCTTTTAGTGTAAACAAAGTCCTCTTCATAAAATAAAAGCTAATTGAACCTCTTCAATACATAGAGAAGTGATAATGTTTAAAGATTTTTATTTATTCATTTGACAGGAGAAACACAGCGAGAGAGGGAACACAAGCAGAGGGAGTGAGAGAGGGAGAAGCAGGCTTCTCGCCAAGCGGGGATCCCAATGTGGGGTTCGATCCCGGGACTCCAGGATCATGACCTGAGCCAAAGGCAGTCACTTAACCAACTGAGCCACCCAGGTGCCCCTGATAATGTTTGATTTAAAAATATATTTAAATGGCAAACTTGTATTGTGGTCCCAATAAGTAATCGACCATACTTTTCTTAGCACTAGCTGTAGCTGACACTTCTTTGCCAGGAGGGGAAATTGCTGTATGAAATAGATCAGGTACAAACCAAGAATAGTGTGTAATTGATCTAAGAGAAGGGAAAGATCACATGTAAGCACAGAATAAAGCCCAACACAATAACTTTATTCATATTGCTATTTCTTTTCTTTGTTTATCCTACTGTGACAGCAGATCTAAACATAAATATTTATGATTACTGCTTTAAATATTACTTAATATATTGTGATGTTCTTTGATCTTGTTTTAAGAGTCAAATTTTATGAAGCTTTTATGTACTTAAATAAAGGCATAAAGATAAACCATGGGAAACATCAAATATTTTTTCAATATAAGAAAGTTAACAGCCATATAAATATGGTTTTTAAGACTAAAGAAACAGAAAATATATTCTCAGATTGCATTTTAGCTTTTCAAAGACATTATAGAACTTGAAGATCATTTGCTTGCTGGATATTACCTGGACCTCTTTTTGGATCTGCATTCCTGAAAGCTGTCAATGTTATTCTGAGTACCTGGTGCTCATGCCCTTGAACTTGAACATTTGTGGTTAATATTTAAGATCAGCATGAGAAGCTAGACTGAAGGACGGTCACTTTATTACCCTTTGCTAAAACCGATGTTGGTTAGTCCATCACCTTCATAAACAGTAACTGCAAGCCCACACTCCATCACATCCATCTCTCTGTCAAAACATGAGTGGAAATCAATTGTGGCGTATCTAGAAATACTCCACTCACTTCCATTTTGCTTCTTATGTGCTGATGCACTGACTCAATATTAATTTCCTTCATAGTTAGACAGTGGAAAAAATTTGAATGGACTTTTGTGGTATAAAACTAGCTATGTGACCTTGGACATGTCACATCGCTTCTCTTGGCATCATTCCTTCTATCCAAAACGATGATCTCTGAGAACTTTCCAATGCCACAGTTTCTCAAGGTTTATCAAAAGCATATCTGTGAGGAAATGGCAAAGATTCATGTCAAACGAGGTTCTGTTTCATGAGATTTTAAAGGTGGTTTTATCCTGCCTGTGGAATTTTGATTCACTGATACTCAGCAGATGTCATCTGTTCACCTTCAGCAAGTCCCTTTGTTCAACTAGAAACACTGAGGTGTGCTTGGGAATAGAATAAGAAATAAGACCTAGTTCTTGCTCTCAAAGAGATTAGGGGATGGAGTCAGGGCAGAAGGTTGCACGGTAGAGGATGATGTGACCAGAGAAGGAAAGAAGATAACCAAATATTCAAAGTGTCATGGCTCCTGGCTTATTTGAGGAAAGGAAAAGAGTTTGTTACTATGAAAAATGGCATTGCTGTCATCCTTAGTAAATACTGATAATGCACTCTTATACCTTAGCTGAAGAGAAAAGACCAAAAAATAAATCAGGGCTCCAAATAATAAAGGATTTAAAGCTGAGAACTCATAGAGCACTGAAGTAATTTTTTTTAAACATTGCTTGGATGGTTACATAATAGAGAATGAATAATATTCTATGAAGTGACAAAAAGTGATCCCGTGATTTAATACCCTTGTGAACCAATATTGCATTGCTGACCTCATCAGATGCTTTACATTCATCTATTTAATTCCCTTTCAAGAAATTTTGTTTGTGTATTACTGAGTCTTGCCCATAAAACCTATTTATTTGGTTTAGGAATACCATTGTTTGCTTCTCCAACTCCAACAGCTGCCTATCTAATTAAAAGAAAATTACAGTGAATCTTCCAACAGGAAGTAACTGCGTCCCTGGAAATGGTCATCTATGGATTTCTAATTAAATTCTGGCTTTCATTGCTTTGGGTGGAAAGACAGGAAGGTGTGGGGAGACTGGCCATCATCTGAGGACTTCCCTCATGGTCCCACAACCTCTCTTCATCTCTCTCTCACTTTAAAATACAGCATTGTGGTGAAGGCAAAACAAACAACCCAAACTTTACCATTCATTTTCCTTTACTACCAGAAAGAGAGAAAGAACTGGAAGTAATTTTAGTGACTTTTTTGGAAATCTTTTATAAAATTTTAAATATTTTTCTGTGTGCCTACAAATACCAATTCTAGCTACTTGAGAAACATTTTAGAATAGATTCAGTAAGAAAAATAATTCCAATTACTTAGGCTCAATATATTGTAGGTGATTTTAAGAATGGCAATATGGGGGGACACCTGGATGGCTCAGTTGGTTAAGCAACTGTCTTCAGCTCAGGTCATGATCCTAGGATCCTGGGATCAAGTCCCACATCAGGTTCTCAGCTCAGCGGGGAGCCTGCTTCTCCTTCTCCCTCTGCTTGCTATTGTGTCTACTTGTGCTCTCTCTTGTAGCTCTCTGTCAAATAAATAAATATAATCTTTTTAAAAAAATCTGGGACTGAAAAAAATCACAAACTTGTTACAGCCTTGATTCAGTAAATTCCAGTTTGGGGGGTGGTGGCTCAAATATTTTGATATCCTGATTTATTTATCTATTTCCTTTTTCTCTTTCTATTCCTCTTTCTCTCTTTCTCTCTTTCTCTCTCTATCCCCTTCTTTCTTTTCTCTCTGCTCTTTTCTTTCTTTTTTCGTGGGGTGTATGGACTTTACCATGGTTTTAAATGTTTATCTTCTAGTACCTATGAGAGAGTCTAAAACCAATAGACTAATTTTACACTATCAGGAAATTGAAACTTTAAACTTTATAAAAAACTGGTTAGCTGTGGTCCCTAAGAGATGGATCTAAATGGCATTTTCTGCATTTATTTATGTAATAGGTAAATTCTATACTCCTTTCTAGCTCATTTTCAGAAGGACAAATTCACCTGTAAAGAAAAGAGTTTATTTTCTGCTAGGAAATGTTTTCTATTTCTAAAATAGTGGCTGCTTTAAGGTACTATGTTAATAAATGCTTGGGGGAGAGCAAGGAATTAGTAGTAAAGGTTTGCAGAATAATATATATATGTGTGTGTGTGTGTGTGTGTGTGTGTGTGTGTTATATGTGTATATACATATGTGTTTATGTGTATATATATGTATATGTATATACACAGATACATATACATACACACACCCTACTGGGAATCCATATTTAAAAACATGATAAATTATGTTTACTGTGGAATCACAGTTCTGCAATAAACTGTTCTTTAGCTGAGTTGCATTTTCCAATCACATGGGGTAAAGTCAGGATTTAAAGCCAAGTAATAAATACAGTGGTCCTGTGGACTTAGAATCATAGAGTCTGGGTTCAAATTCTGACTCCGGCATATGCAATGGGTATTGGAATCCCCATTCTGTCAGGCCTGCCACCGCCTGCAGGCCTGTGTGACCATCATTATTATATCCTCTGGGACAGCATCCCAGGGTTAGACCCCTGCCCAGTTCCAACTCTAGACACCAGTATCCTGATCCCTTTCCTACAGGGAGGACCCAGCTTCGTGTCACTCAGTGAGCCTAGATTCCCAAACAAATTACAGAAGGATCTACTCACATTTTCTCCTTTAAAACTCAAAAGTCCTTTATAATTCCGAGCAAGGGAATCCACAATTCAGAACACAATGATTTGACCATAACTTTGGGAAGTTTTGCCTCAAAGACCAAGGATGAGCTCCTTCTCCTGGTGGAGCCCCAAGTTAATTAAGAGTTAATTAATTCTTTTTATAAAGCATCTGACTAAAAGGTCCAGAACTCCAAGAGATGGGCATCATCTCTTGGGCACCAAGGCATAATGTTTTGATAAAAAATTCCCTTTATTTTCTATGCAAGGAAATATTAAATAACATTCTGCTATTAATCACACTGATTCTTTAGCCTTCTGACACTAAGCTCTCCCCTTGCACTCTCAAAGTCCTAATCACAGCAGGAAGTTCTCCTGTCTGTCTTGGAACTGACAGACAGCAGGACCCAGGGCAGCTTTTTCCATCTGAGTGACCTTTCTTCCTCTTTAATACCTAAAATATACTAAGAGCCATGAGGTCCCATTACAGCACCCCTTTTTCTTTGGCGCAACAAGCAGTGAACTGCTGCTGTTAGCCCCCAACAGAGCTGGACCAGAGTTACGATCCAGTTCTCATGACAGAGAACAAGGCAAAGACTAAAGGACATCTTACGCTTTCATTCTCTTTCCTTTGTTAGAAATCTTCTCATAAGAAGGGCACAGCCTAAGTCTCGTAGCTGGTGAGCAAAGCCATGCATTCACAGGTGGGAGTATTGTCACATAGGAAATGGCCAGTGTGTTCTTCCTACCTTCTGAGACAGGTTGACAGAGGATCTCCCAGAATGGCTAACATTAAGGGTGGGAGGTAAAGGGGGGAAATTACCTTTTCATTCTTTAAAACTGGAAAGCTAAGAGTGAGAAAGAGAAAATGATATCTCAATAAATTAACTTGCTGGGCGCCTGGGTGGCTCAGTGGGTTAAAGCCTCTACCTTCAGCTCAGGTCATGATCTCAAGGTCCTGGGATCGAGGCATGCATGGGGCTCTTCGCTGAGCAGGGAGCCTGCTTCCTCCTCTCTCTCTGCCTGCCTCTCTGCCTACTTGTGATCTCTCTCTCTGTCAAATAAATAAATAAAATATTAAAAATAAAAAATAAAAATAAATAAATTGCTGCATAAAGGCAAATAAAATGCAGAGCTGGTCCTATGAGGAGTTTAGAATCTGGGTGGTACATAAGAAATCTACAGAAAGCTCTCAGCATAAGGTCAAAAGAGACAATGCAATCTTGTTAAGATTTAGCACAGATAGAGTTTCACTTTACTTTATCTTTTGCCAACTTTGATGAGTATGTGACTTTAAGTGTATACCACACTAATTTAATAAAAAAATCTCATATTTTGTGGTACATGGGTGGCTCAGTTGGTTAAGTATGTGACTCTTGATCTCAACTCCGATCTTGATCTCAGGGTCAGGAGCCTGGAACTGGGTGTAGAGCTTGCTTAAACAAACAAACAAACTCATATCTTTGCCTTTAAGCAAAGGCTTATATGAGGAATATTTAAAGTTACCAATGGTCTTAAAGTGCTTCAGCTCTGTTGAATGAAATGTCTTGTGTACAGAATGATGGACCAGTCCTTAAAAATCTTTGTACCACGGGTGAGATATTGGCCTTTCTTTTTCAGTCTCCAGCAGATCAGCCATTTATTCTCATGTTCAAGTTCCTTCAATTTAACAAATAATCATATTCCACAAAATAAAACGTGAGGCTGATCTTTAATTAACGCAAGACACAAGATTCTAACCACCGAGAAAACAAGAAAGATATTAGAGAAGAAAGAATATGTGAGCATAAGACATGGGTAGAATTTTCCATGGATGGATGGCGGGAGTGGGCAGGGGAAAATCTGTCAAGAAAAGTAAAGATTGTGAACAAAGATACAGAGGCAGAAGGGCGGTGTGCGCAGTGAAAATAGCGTGTCTTTCCATCTGTTTAAAAGGGTTGATGTAAACTCCACTAATGGAGGGATTTTGATCTGGTTTGTTCACTGATGTAACTTCAGTTTCTGGAAAAGTGACTGGCATATATATAGCAGGAGTTTGAAGAGGTGAATAGATGAAGTGTCAGATGCCCAGAATATGAGCAGTGTTTGATAGCTTTCAAGGACTAGCGCTTTTGGATTCCTGCAATGAGTCAACTGGGTAGGACTCTACAGAGTAGCAGAAACTAAGTTCGACTAAGTGAAAATGGAGTTTATTTGCATTTATCATGGAAGCCCAAGTCAGCAAAGTATCTCAATCTTGGGAAGGACTGGAATGGGAAGCAGAAGTTATTGCAAGTTTTCTGGTCCTGTCATTTTGTTGCTGCTTCTTCTACTCCTGTGTGATTCCTTGCTCTCAGTGCCTTGGCCCACCTGCTTTGGGGTGTGCGTTTCCAGTGAAGCCTGGCCCCCACAGCCTCCAGAATCACGTGGAGCAATTCTGTTTGACTCGGTCAGACGGGCAGACACCTTCCCTGCTCAGGTCTTCAGGAGCCTGGAGCCCAAGTCCATCGCTGAGGACCAGAGAGGGAAAGCTGTTGAGAGGACTGTTGTGAGCAGCCACTCAAAAACTTGACCTTTGTAATAAGCGATGAGAAGGCATGAAAGCATGTAGCCAATGGTGTTCTTATTTTTATCCCTGTACATTTAAGCTATGAGTACTGTTCCTATGAAATATGTTAGCCTAACATGAAAAAAAAAATACTGCCTGTTAGTTCACATACTTCCCACTTCTTCAGCTCCCACAGTTTAGTAATTCTTACTAAATATTGGTCACCGGTCCCTCCAGCTCTTTTCAACATTACCCTGACTCTACCAGAGACTGAATAACACCATTTCCCAGACACTGAATAACTTCAATTAATGCGTTCATGCTACCTCGATTGGCTTTGGTGAAAATACAGAATTGCTGAGATGCTGGGCATGGTGGGGCACGCCTGTAGTCCCAGCTACTCAGGAGGCTGAGGCAGGAGGATTGCTTGAGCCCAGGAGTTCTGGGCTGTAGTGCACTATGCCGATCGAGTGTCCGCACTAAGCTCGGCATCAATATGGTGACCTCCAGGGAGCGGGGAACCACCAGGTTGCCTAAGTAGGGGTGAACCGGCCCAGGTCAGAAATGGAGCCAGTCAAAACTCCCGTGCTGATCAAAATTGCTGAGATGAACAGGAAATGAGTTCCTTTTTTTTTATAGATGAAAAGGTGGGCCTACAAGTAATTTATTTTAAAAAAGGCTTCAGTGGGGCGCCTGGGTGGCTCAGTTGGTTAAGTGACTGCCTTCGGCTCAGGTCATGATCCTGGAGACCCCAGATCAATCGAGTCCCACATCGGGCTCCCTGCTGGGCAGGAAGCCTGCTTCTCCCTCTCTCACTCCCCCTGCTTGTGTTCCCTCTCTGGCTGTGTTTCTCTCTGTCAAATAAATGAAATCTTAAAAAAAAAAAAAAAAGGTTCAGTAAATGTTTTGTGACTAGAAAAACAATATATCCTTGTGATTCTAGAATAGCGGGGAAAGGGTGGACTTTTAAGTGTGTTAAAGATCAACAGATTTCAGAAACAACAGCCTTAGTTTTATTGCTCTGCAAGCTCTATGTGGCCTGGAGCCTTATTGATAAGGTTCAGAAAGCCTCTAAGTTTTCAGCTGCGCAAGTAATAGTTATAATAATATTAATAGTAACCATTGCACCATTCTGTGGTAAGAAATAGACAGATGAAGTATTGAAGGTGGTGTCATTTAATAAATGGTAAGTCACGCCCATTGATAGTTGTCAACAGTAACTGTGTTAGGTGGAAAGCAACCAGGATGAAATATTTACTGCAAATTACTAATCTACACATAGCTCATTGTGAGTTTAAGCATGAGTGGATGTTAAAGACTATTTCAGTTTTAAAGCACAGCATACAACAGAGAAAATCTATTTTCTCTTGTGAACCTATTTTCAGTTCCTAGACTTACAAAGTTTCATGTGGATGCTCCATTGTCTTGGGAACACCTGATAGATGGGTTTTATAATTCTATCAATAGGTGTTACTTCATTCAATTCAAAAAATATATATTTGTTTACCAAAACTTGTTATTGTAATTAAGCTTTCGGTCAACTCCACAAGATGGGGAAACATTTTGCGATTAAGTATAATAAAACTAGATCTTTAAAGTGGAAGATAATCTTGGTTAACATCTAAATATAAATGAAGATGACAAAATGTAAGTTTCTGTGGAAGAGGTCAGTGGCTTGCTCAAAGGCACGTGCATCTTCTCACACTGAGCTGTTCACTATAATGCAAAACCTCTTACTAAACCAAACCTTACAAATGAGAATGATTTCAAGTAGATCTTCAAAGGAAAGCCATAGACAAGCAATAAAGGGCCACTCAGTTCTCTCTTGGTGGAATAAGACAGCGCTTTTCCCACAAATTATATAATTTGTAAAGATAGCAATGATTCATAGTGAGAATAAAGTGACACTTAAAGAAAAATGCAAGAGCAACACGAAATATTTGCTATTTAAAGTTAGATATATTTATTTTAAACTTTCTAATCTTGGAGTCATTAGGGGTTTGATATGATAGAGCAATTGGAAATGAAGGAGAAACAAGAGAAAGCAAGAAGGAGAGAGCCAGAGGGAAGAAGGGAAAGAAGGAACAGAGAAAAGAGGTTGAGAAACTGTAAATCTGACTGGTGAGAAAATATTTAGGTTTGACCACTAGATGGCGATGTAATGTTAGGTGCTACCTCCACTTTTTTTTTTTTTTTTAAACAAGCTATTTGCTGATTTGTATTAGGTACCATAGAGTGAGGCGAGGATGAAGCGGAGAGGATACTGCAGAGGTCGGTGGTGCATGTGTGTATGTATGCGTGTGTGTGTGTTCGCGTATGTGTGCCCTGCCTCAGCGAAACTGCAGCCCTGGTAAATATTTGGTCACCTTTTGCAAAAGGAATCTGAACAACTGGAAGGCACGCTGTTATCATCTGGTCTTTGGGTGATGCTGTTCCTCGTTGCAGATGGGTAATTTTCCTTTTTATCAGGTAAGCCATCTGGTTGTTTCGTTGTGCTCTTAGTTATATTCATTCCAGTTATTCCTGTGGAAAAAGAGCCCGCAGATATACAGTTGGGGCTGAGCTGGAAGTCCATTTTCGTTTGTGAATTCGGACCAACAGTCCCCCTCCTCCCCTCCCCTCCCCCTCCTCTCTCCACCTTCCCCGAACTGAGACGAGGTTTGTTTTGCAGTCCGCATCTTGATACAAGGTGGGATTCTTTGGCCTGAAATAGCTTGGAACCCGGCCAGTTCTTGTCTTTGCTTGCCTTCATCCTGTTCAAGGTCTCCTTTTGAAGCCCCCTCCTTCACCCGTGCTTTAGAACTGGACTAGCTAGCTGTGAATAGAGGTCATATTGTTCCTAAGCTTGAAGCAAAAATTAGATCTCAGTGTTAAGCCCACAGGAAGGAAGGAAGGAGCAGGCTATGCTGGAGCTCAGCCCTGCATGGGGTGTTCAGCCTCCTCGCGCTTTGGAGGAGGAATGCCTCCTGCCTTGGGCAAGAAGGGAACAATGATGTATTCCCCCTAACTGGGATCCAACCGCGCCACAAAAGGAGCTTGCGGGAAGTGGGAGAGAGTCCCTTCTTCCGTGGAATACCAAGCAGGAAACTCTGAGTTACTTTTAATGAGACAGAGGTCACGATGAGCAGTGATCCTGCAGATGCGGTTCGGTTCTCCGGTAAACCGGCCGGCTTTTCCAAAGTGCTTAAGAAAGGTCTCCGGGTGGACCAGAGGCTTTTCAAACGCGTCTTTGTTGTCATGGATTCCCCGCCCTCCTACCTGTTTGAGGTATGTGTTTAAAGACCACCCCCCACGTTGACTTCTCATATTTCTTTTTGTTCTCTTCGCTTGCTGAGAAGCATCACTCCTCTTTAACCAGTTGGTCCAAATGGAGTGGTGGTGTCTAGAGAACCGATTGAAGCCAACACAGGGGAATGCTGTCCATCTGTGCATGTGACTAAATATTTTCTGAGGTACAGTAGCAAACTTGCGAATTGCTGACGCTGTTGCTCTCACATCTAGAAAATGTGCCTTCTTTTCCTATGGATTGACAGGTTCACGTGGTATTTCTGATGCTCTAGTGTAGTAACAGGACAGATTTCTCCATAAAGCACTTTAAAGCAGCCCAAGAGGATGATGCCGAACAGAAATAGGAAAATTCCATCCTGAGGCTGGTGATTCCGGCTTGAGGTTCTCCCGTGCAGAGCAGTGGGTAGCCTACCTTTCCGAGTTGCGGCTAAGCCCCAGCACTCGAGGGTGATGCAAACCTCGGGCTTGTGCCGGTTCGCTGGACGCCCGTCGCTTCTCTTTCACCTCGGCTGGGCATTTTGAAAGAATAACTATGTGAAAAACTCCTTTAAAGCTCTCCTTTGTGGCTCTTGCTCTTATAATTGCTGTGAGAATGTTGCATCCTTCTTCCTGGAGCCCTGCTGCCATTTAGGCCTTCCTCCACAAAGCTCCTTGCAGAGATTTTTTAGATGGTATCTATTTTAGGAACATAATGTGTAGACAGGAATGGATGGCCAAGGAGATTTACGGGAAAACAATTTCGTGGAGAGGGTGAGGTAACAATTATAAACCACTAGAAGGGAGTTCAGTGGTTAGTTATATCACATAAACCCAGCAATGCAATTAGTTTTCATTAAACTCACTGCAACTCCTTGGTATGGCTTTTTTTTTTTATTCCCTCTTCACGTTGTTGGTTTGTTTTTTTCAAATATTTTTTTTTTAGGTAGCCAGCAAATCTGGAATGCTCCTACTAGTAAAAGTAATTAATACATTGGATTTGGTGCCACTACTAATAGTCTCTGTTTACATGGCCCCTTCTTGCTGGGAAATTTGGTTTCTGAAGATTCATTTATTAGGACAATTTCCCTTTAAAGCACGGTGGAAAGGGTTTCTCCAACCATGGGAGAGGAAGGGAAGGCACTACCAGAGGCCTAATTAATTATACAGTATCCTTGAGGGCACGGGGGAATCTCAGCCAGAATTCTCCATTAGCAACTAGAAATACCAGGGACAAAGGGACAGACTAGAGACTCATAAATGAACTTTATTGCCACTAACATAGGGAATGAAAACTCCAGAATCTCCTAGAGGAGTCCAGTATGGAATATCCTAATTCCTTGTATAGAGGGCACTGTCAGGGAACCCAGAGATTCTGAGAGAGAAAGCACAAGAGCACCATCTCTGTGTGTTACAGAAAAAGAAGGGAAAAGTCTGGGGCTTGTTTGGAGTTACCCCTAGGACTTCAGAGACCTGGCAGTCCTCATGGGTTTATACAGGTATGAGTCTGACACCTGAAAGCACCCCTTCAAAAATTTACCTGGGGGTGGGGTGAGGGTGGACTGTACAAGGTATTACAAACCCAACACTTCCGCCAAAAGAGATTACAGGGAAGGGTGGAGAGGGACTGAGAAGGAGCTATTGATGCTTTTCCGGTCTTCATCTTTGGGTCAATGGGCTGTGATTTGTGAAATAATCACTACCCTCTGAAATTCTGATTAGTCAATTAAGCGTGTTTCACATCTGTGTTAAGATTATATGGGTGAAGTGTAGATGTGGGGGAGGGGTTTATTACCCAGCAACTGTGATCAGGAAAAAAAAATTAAACCAAATTTCCCCAAACTGTGTTTTTCCAACTTTTTCTTTTGTCCCTGTTTCCAGATTCCCATTTATAAGCTATTTTATTTAGCATAAATCCATCCCAGCCACTATTCTGAGCAGAACTTTACAGATACTTTGCCCCTTAATGCACACCGTATGTACCATTATTCATCAACAGTTTATGGATAAGGAAGCCAAGGCCTCATGAGGTTAACCTTCCCTCGGTTAGACAGTAAGTGGCAGAGCCCAAACAAACCCAGACTGGCTGGTTTCAGAGTCTATACTTTCAATCCCACCCCACCCCCCCATCACTCAGGTTAGGGTAGAGCTAGGATCTAGCCCCAATAATCAGGACTCACGGAGCGCAGTCTGTGTATGTCGGCTATAATTCTAATTTGGAAATGTTGGAGTTTAGAGCCAATAGTCAAGAAAGAATTCTTGGGACATCTGATGCAAAAAGGTGGTTTTATTAAAGCATGTGGACAGGCAGAACAAGCCGCCCTGGGGTCATGAAGAGTGGCTGATTATATACTTTCAAATTGGGAGAGGGTTAGGGATAGCATATGTCTCTAAGGAATTTGGAAGCAAGGTTTCCAGGACCTTAAAGGGCTAGCTGTTGTTGGGGAAGAGGTCATTTACTGCTGTCTAGTAAGACCTCAGTCATGAGACCCTTCAGATGTATATTGGTGGGTCATATGCTGGGAGGATGATTGCTAAGGTATATCTTCAGGGGTAGAGATAAAGGAAGTTTCCAAAAGAATTCTTACATGTTAAAGGAGACACAGGATCCTGGAAGTAGGTTAATGTTGAACTAAGATTGCCTTTTATGCTTAACAAAGAATCAACATAGGCAGTTGAGTTCCTAGAAGAAGATCACTCTGTCCCAAGGACCTGCCGAGTAAATTATAAAGATTCTTTTGCCTTTGTCCCCCATGTCAGTTTATCTGAAATTTCATATAGTTTGATTTAGAGTGATTTCCTAAATGTACTATACTCATTCCATTGGGGGAAAAAATGTGTCCTCTTCTAGTATAGGACAGTCCCTATACTAGGTACAGGGATTTGGTGAATTAGACAAAATCCCTGGCCACGTGGTACTTTTAGTCTAGTGATGGAGTTAGGAGACTTATCAGTGTGTCATCAAATAGCAAAGAATATATGTTCTTTGAAGAAAAATAAAGTAGGGTAAGTCAATACTGAGGATGAAGGGCGCATGCAGACAGAAAGCTGAAGAGGTGCAGAAAGTGATTTTTACTTGAGTGAGGTGAGAGAGGAGCCTTCAGAGCCAAGGGAAGAGGTCCCCAAGGGCAACGTGTCTCACAGGTATGAGGAGTGGCACCCACCTTGTTAGCAATCCTGAGAGGAGAAGAAGAAACGGAAAGACCTGGGGCCACACAGGTGGCCAGCCAGATCTGAGGAGCCCTGGCATTTATAAATTTAAGTCACATATTTAATGGTGCCAAATTACTGGTTAAAAACAACAACAACAACAACAACAACAAATCTAAACCCCTGATTTTTACACACCATAAAGTTTTAACAATTTGTAAAGTTCTGTGAAAAATGCTGTTTCCTAGAATGCTGTGAAACTGGCTCAAAAATGTTTAAAAGGCGCTATTTGATGAAAGAAAATCTGAGGTTTTTGGCTAGATGGCTGCAAATAATCAGTTAAAATGAAAAAACAAAGCAAAAAAACCCCACAATGCTCCCCTTCCCCCCCCAAAAGCCAACAGTGCCCCAGGCAACCAGTCCATCTTGCTTAAACTTCAGCACTTTCCCCTGAAATGGCTAAATTTGGGAAGTGTGGGCTGATGGTAAGGATGGAAACCAGTATGTCATCCCCCAGATTCCTTAGGACACAGTAGGCGCTCAGAAGTGTCTGAACAAATCTTTTTTTGCAAAGGAATTAACAGGGTCTCAAAATAATATGGGAAAATAGAAACATCAGCTTTCATTTTTATCTATATTAAGTGATTCGCTATATTTTTATTCCTTCAGAATTCACATTCTAATGGTTTATCTCTTTATATCTCCTAGCTGTTTGCTCCCACTCCCTCTCAGTTACCTACAAACATTGTAATTTCTCTCTAGCAAGTATAAAATTTACTTCTTAGAATGAACCTTGCTTTTAACCCTGTAAGTTGCAAAAATCCTCTCCTTCTCTTACGGCCTCTTCTTCCTTTGGTGCTCTGCCCACAGCCTTAACTGGAACTGTGATGAAAACATCTATGGTTTTTGGCTTTAATTTTTTTCTTTTGTCACTTGTGCTTTTGATGCCGTATATGTGAAACCATCACCTAAGCCAAGGTCACGACAATTTACTCCTTTTTTTCCTATTCTATTTATAGTTTTAGCCTTTACATTTATGTCTGTGATTCATTTTGAGTCAATCTTTGTAAATAATGTGAGGGAGGCAGGGATCCAACTTCATTCTTTTGTATGTTGATACTCAGTTGTGCCAGCACGAGTTCCTTACCAAACTTAAACTTGTCCATGCACCTGATACACAGTAGGCCAATGTCTATGACATGGGTTTTGAAGCAAAAAGAGCTTTATTATGAAAAGGGCAAATCAGTGAGAAGGCAGATCACTCCCAAAGTTGCCTTGCCCTGTTGAGCCTAGGGACAGCTTCCAAATGTTTGGGGAAGAAGATGAATACATGTGAAGAGGTGAGGCATCTCTTGAAACCTTGGGGTTGGGGAGGTCTTGAAATAAACTGGAGGTAAGCATTCTTCCAGACAGCGAGGTGTCATCTGGGACCTGGTCTGATCAGGTACATCAGATGAGTTCAAGACAAATACTGCCCCCGGTACCCATTAGGTTTCCAAGATCAATGGGCAAATAGGGAACAGGGGTAAAAAGGCAAAGTTAATAACTGATCATATATGAGGTTGAGAGGTGCACAAATCGTAAGTAAGTAGGAAACAAAACAGAAGGCGGAGCTAAGTTAGTAATGCAACTGATCCAACTGCAGTTCCGTTTATTTTTCAAAACAGGTCTGGGAAGCAAAGGCTTGGCCACAGGTGGTTGGAAAGACTCTTGTTCCCCATGGAAACGTTGTGTGACTCCTGCTGGCCATGCTGCATGTTACTTTTCTCTGTGTTCTTACCACCAGTTACCATACATACTGGTGCTATGGTTGCCTTTGTTCTTTAAGAAAAGAGCAGAGAGATTCTCCTTTTTTTGAGAATCCATATAACTTTAAGTATAAGAAAATGGGCCCACATACCTGTAACTGTTAAACACTTTTTTTTTTTTTTTAAGATTTTATTTATTTGACAGAGAGAAACACAGCGAGAGGGGGAACACAAGCAGGGGGAGTGAGAGAGGGAGAAGAAGGCTTCCTGCTGAGCAGGGAGCCCGATGCGGGGCTCGATCCCAGGTCTCCAGGATCATGACCTGAGCCGAAGGCAGTCGCTCAACCAACTGAGCCACCCCGGTGCCCCTGTTAAACACTTTTTAAAGCTAACTTCATGTCAAAATTTTTTTCATAAGCGAAAGCATATTCATTTGTGACTCTACTGGAAATTTAACAAGGTAATGAGTAACGAGCTTACGTTTTTGCAGAAAGATTACTAGTAATTTCTAAGAAATATCCCTACTATGGGGCACCTGGGTGGCTCAGTTGGTTAAGCAACTGCCTTCGGCTCAGGTCATGATCCCAGAGACCTGGGATCGAGTCCCACATTGGGCTCCCTGCTCAGCAGGAAGCCTGCTTCTCCCTCTCTCATTCCCCCTGTTTGTGTTCCCTCTCTGGCTGTGTTTCTCTCTGTCATATAAATAAATAAAATCTAAAAAAAAAAAAAAAAGAAAAAAAAAGAAATATCCCTACTATGTTGCACTTTTCTCCCAAACTTATGCAAACACTGCCCATGTTCTTTATAATGTATGTTTCTTGTTTGCTTTTGTTTCATGTTCATGAAACCATTAGGGGAAACCATTGAACTTGAAATAGAGAAGTACCATTCAAATATGGTTGCTTATTGTATTGGTTTGCTAAGGCTACCATAAACAACAGAAATTTGTTTCTTATCCTTCTGGAGGCTGGGAAGGCAAGATCAAGGTGTTTCTCGGGTTTGTTTTTTTCCGAGTCCTCTCTTAATAATTTGCCGATGGCAACCTTCTCCATGTCCTCAGATGGTTTTTTCTTTGGTGTGTATACTTTCCTAGCATCTCTTTTTGTGTCCAAATTTCCTCTTCTTCGAAGGACACCAGTCAAATTGGAATAGGGCACCCTCACAACCTCATCTTAACTTAAGCACCTCTTTAAGTTGTAAAGTCTCCAAATACAGTCACATTCTGATGTTCTTGGGGTTAGGGCTTTGATGTGTGAATTTTGAGAGGGAAACAACTTAGCCCATATCAGTTATCTTTGGCATACTGATGACTGCTAAAATGATGAGCAAAGAAGGTAGAAACTGATAAGTCTTTTTTGTTGTTGATAAAATTATTATGTTCTAACAATGGTGAATTTTCATTATTTGTAAGTTTGTCCCACTGGATAATGAAGAGTTGCCTGTATATGTGTTAATAGTCCAATAAAGGCAATTAATTAGGTTTCTCCGTAAAGGGGTGTGATGAATCACGAAGTGGGCAGAAGCAGAGAGTGGTGGCAATGATTGCACTTGTGTGCCTTAGTGTCATGTTTGTATTCTATGAGAAGGTTACTTAGCTCAGGCTCTTAGTTGTTTCAATGCGAAAAGTGACATAAAAGGATGTAAAAATTAGAGATCCATGAAGAATTTATAAATAATTAATTTCAAAGTGCTTCAATAAGCAACTGAGACTGAGATTAAGTACAAAATAATATCTCAGAAAGTAAAGCTCATGGAGTTGAGGAGTAGTTGAAATCTAGACTGGAGGGGGGCCTGGGTGGCTGAGTTGGTTAAACGACTGCCTTTGGCTCAGGTCATGATCCCGGAGACCGGGGATCGAGCCCCACATCGGGCTCCCTGCTCGGTGGGAGGCCTGCTTCTCCCTCTCTCACTCCCCCTGCTTGTGTTCCCTCTCTGGCTGTGTTTCTTTCTGTCAAATAAATAAAATCTTAAAAAAAAAAAAAAGAAATCTAGACTGGAAATGACAAGAGTAAAGAAAGGCTAGGATGGTTGGTTAGCCCTTACTTGGGACTTTCTGGTGGTTTCTGGTGGACTTTTCTGGTGATTTCTAGTGGTTTTGTAAGGTGCTGTTATCTCCTAGGATGAATTCATTCAACTACCTTAGGCTTTTTTTTTCTTTCTTTCCTTCCTTCCTTCCTTCCTTCCATCACTTGGATTAAAAATTAAAATTCTGAGAAGTGTGCATCGATTGGTCGAGTTTGGATTATAAATCTGATCCCCTTAGTTAAGAGGGAACTGTGCCCTTCCACTGACAGTCCTACCAAACTATTCCCTGTTTAGGAAGCATAATTCCACCAAACAAAATTGAAAACCTACATATACAACGTTAGAAAAATGGTTAAATAAACCGCGGTCCTTACAAATATTGAGATTTTATAGAGCCATTAAGCACAATGTTTCAGGAATGTTTACTTCTCTGAACAATTACCCAAGGTATAATGGATACATAAAAATACCATAATATATATATGTATATATAATATGTATATATATATATATATATATACACACACACACTATGATCTCAGTAATGAAAAACAAGAAGCAATAGTGTTTTTACTTAGGAAGAGAAAAGCTGGAAAGGATGTAATAGTTATTTCCAGTTTATGAGATTATGATATTTTATTTTCTTCTTTACAAATTTTCTTTTTAAAAAATAGAATATTACATCTTATTTTCCTTATAACAAAAGCAATAACAGGCTCATTGCATAAAGTAAGAAGGAAAAATATAGAAGAATAAAGAAGATAAAATGACCCCTATTCTATACAAGCAAAATTATCACTATTAATAATTTATTTTATATGCCAAAGTATTTTTTGTACAAATTTTCCAAAATAAGCATGTGTTGCTTTAAAACCCATCATAAGAGTATACAGAGAGCCTGACTGGGTCAGTCAGTGGAGCATGAGACTCTTGATCTTGGTTGGGGTTGTGAGTTTCAGCCCAGATTGGGCATAGAGATTACTTAAATATAATAAAATTTTTAAAAATATTAGCATACGTTATTTTTCAAATGATTTTTGGGTAAATCCAGTTTGTGTAAAGATCCTTACTGGATCTGTATCAAAATATTAGACTCAATATAAAATTATTAAACAGTTGAATGTTTGAATATTTTATCAGCCCACGAACTCTCTGAGATAAAATTAGTATTCTGCAAATTTTGTAACCATAGATGAGCTTTGGGAAGGGGTCAAATATAAATTTAGCCTAGATGTCAAAGGAATATTGTTCTAAAAACTGTGTAATTTGGTAATCTAACTTCTCCCTTTATAATTCAGCAATATTTTAGGAAAGTCATCTTATATTTGTAACACACTTACTATTTGTAACGGATTGTTTTAGTAAAAATTGACCTCAGACTGGGGCCATCAAAAGCAGACCAAAAAAACCCTGAAAAACCCTGTAAATATTTTCGCAGTTTGAACATTAATTTTTTTAAGGATTGTATTGATTTGAGAGAGAAAGGGAAAATGAATGGATCAATAGCAGGGCAGAGGGAGAGGGAGAAGCAGACTCCCCACTAAGCCAGGGGCCTGATGTGGACCCTGGGATCATGACCTGAGCTGAAGCCAGGTGCTTAACCGACTGAGTCACCCAGGTGCCCTATACATAACTTTTTAACTACTTCCAATAGACCTCATCAAATTGGCAAGATCAATTTAAAAGATCATCAGAGAGAATAATAAGAATACATTAACAATGTATACTATTGAGCCAGAGGACAGGGTGGAGCAATGAGGATCATCATTACTATGTGTTGCATTTAGAGATGTGGAATCATTCGTGTGGAATATAGTAGAGTATAGTGACACAAATCTGTGCGAAGAGGAGTAAATGGGCAATGTCTTAGATGACAATGTCTAGATTATTTCTGAGCAAATACTAATAATTTTTAGATCAAGAGATATACTGAATATGGAAAAGAAACCAGAGTTCAGGATTTCTGATCATATATTCATAGAGGAGAAAAAACTAAGTGAATTCTGTCACATGAAATATTGCAGTCTAATAAAATCAGTGGATTTGAAAATCCTGGAAGGAGTTACTTTGAGACTTGACAAATGCTACGAGGCAGCAGTTTTCCTATTATCCTGGAATGTGATACGCCATTTAAAAAGGCCAGTGGTATTTTGGGCTATGTGTGTCAGTGTGTTGGTACAAAAACAAAGAGGCAACAGACTGGTTTCAGGTCTAGAATGCCATCATTTCAGTGGGCCTTGGTGTTTCAGGTTTCCAGGGATCTGAGGAGCCGATATTTAAGGCATTTGTAGGTTTATAAATCAACCTGTACGAATGAAGACAAGAGTGACTTTTGAAGACATTCCAAAAAAGGAAGTTAGAACATAAATGAGAACTTAAATAGACATCAGTAAGCAGAGAAAAAAGAAAACACAAGGGTGGGCTCCATAAACCTCCCTAAGGAATAACAAAGAATTATTTCTGGAATCCCAGCTCACTCTTCTCTGGGACCAAACCTTATCTTATTCTCCTTTACTCTCCCTCTCTTTTTTTTTTTCTTTTCATTTGTAGGCGCTTTGCAGAGATCAAGAGTCAGATGCTTAACTGACTAGACCACCCAGGGGCCCCTGTGTTTGTATTTCATTTCTAACACTCCTTACACTCTGTGGTTATCTAAAAATGTTTCCACAATCATATTCTCAATATGCTCATGTCTTTGATGCATACAGAATGTAATACAAAAAAAGAAGAAAAAAAGAAAAATTATTGACATGATTTCAGCAGTTATTTTCAAAATGCGGTCCACAGACCCCTCTGAGTTTCCTTGAAAGCTTTTAGGGAGTTGATCACATCAAAAGTACTTTCATAATCACAGAAAAGAACTTTTCCTTTTTTCACTATGTTGACATTTGCTCTGTGGTGCAAGAACCATTAAAACTCCTAGCCTTAAACTTATCAGGAGAGCGGCACCAAACTGTATTAGTCATCACTGTATTCTTCACTGCCATTCGTTCCCTGTAAAAACAGGTAAATAAATAAATTCTTTAAATTAAAAGCCAGTTATAATATTCTGTGTGCTGAAGTTGGAAATACACATCTAGAATATGCACCGTGTTCCGAAGTGTGATGGTGGTTAACTCAAAAGAAATCGCTGTGCAATTGTTTGAATACAAATGAATGGGCTGCTTTTCCACGGAACATGGTTTTTTACTTGAAAAAATGACTGACAGACAGATTCTGGTCATTCAGACTTGGCTATTTGGCAGATAATTTTTTGAAAACGAAGTTACTTCAAGAAATTGACGAAGTCATTGTCATTTCATGTAAAATAACCGAGAATACTTGTTACCAATGACAGCATTGGGACTTTCAGGGAAAACTAGAATTTTTGAAAACTTCTATCTGAACTCAGCAGCTTCTCAAAACTTAAAGGATTTTCTAATGCAATTAACAGTGATGTTAACAGATGGATAATGAAATGTTTCAGCATTTCAAAGACCTGCATAAGTCAGTCAACTGATACATTTACAAGTGAACAATGTATAATGATACAAAATCATACATGGATAATGGATCCATTCAAAGTGTAAGGTAGACCAATAGATTTTAGTGTAGCAGAGTACAAATTCATTGATAATGGTTTCAGATTCCAGTTGTTTAGTTTCTGTAGATTATCAAAGAAGACTGTTGACATTAAAGGGAAAAGGCTGTTAAAAATTTCAAACTATACATCTATGTGAGGCCAGATTTTCTTCATCCAAATGTAAATTATAATAGATTGAATGCAGATGGTGATTTAAGAATCTGGACAGTAAGCCAGACATTAAAGAGATGAACAAATTTATAAAATAACACCACTCTTGGATTTTTTTCTTTTAGAACTATGATTATTTTTCACTTAAAATATTATTTTTTAACATGTAATTGGTTTGCTAATGGTACTTATAAATTAGTATTTTCATAATTTCTCTATTTTAATTTCTAATATCATAAATATCAATAAACCCAACCCACCATAAACAAAAGCTTTTTGGGGTCCTTAATAATATTAACAATATAAGGGGGTCCTGAGACCAAAATTTTATATGACAAGGATGAATTTGATAATTCATCAGATTCAATGGCACCTTTATGTCTGTTCCACTGTAGACATGTACTCACTGAGATTATTATAATGCAGGTTAACTAGTCCCTGGAAGTTATGCTGATAGAGAAAATACTTGTCACATCATACCAGTAGATTTTCCATTAGCTGCACATATCATCCTTTTAGTTCAATAAATTCTAATAAAAATGAACAAAAAGTTTTGCAAAATAAGAGATTATAAGAGATAAATATTCTAACACTTTTTATTATTATTTTAATTTTATTTTATTAATTTTATTTTTATTTATTTATTTGTTTGTTTGTTTATTTATTTGTTTATTTATTTTTAGGGAGAGAGAGCATGTGCTAGTGAGGGGTAGAGGGAGAGAGACAATCTCAAGCTGACTTCCGCTGAGCACAGAGCCTAACATTGGACTTGACCTCAGGAGCCTGAGATCATGATCCGAGCTAAAATCGGGAGTCAGTCGTTTAAACCAACTGAGCCACCCAGGCGCCCCAATGTTCTAACACTCTTCTTTAGAGTTTCATCATCTTCAACCAAACCAATGTAGGAATGTTCTGTTGGTCTTCATCTTCCCTCCTTGGAGTCAGCCCTCCAGACAGCCAGTAGTGACCTAACAAACGCATCAAATCACCACTTTTTGAAACTCTAAGTGATACCCTCGGGTAAAAAAACAAATTTTTTTAGAGTGGCTGTCTTCTCTGCGCCCTCTAGGTTTCTCTCTTCCCCTGGCCTATCTACCCTACCATAGTATTGCCGAACTAATTGCATTTCTGTGAATAGTGGAAGCTGTTTCTGTCTCCAGGTCTTTGCTACTGCTTCCTTCTCTGCCTGAAAAGCCACCACCGCTTGAGAGGACTCATTTCCCAGCTGTGCCGTCATTGGCCCGCTGGTGTCTGCTTCTATCACAGCGCCAGTTATACTTGAGTGTGTTTCTTTCTTAGCGTCCGTCTGTGGTCGCGTACCCTCTTTGTAACACTGGCCAGTGTAGTGTCCACTGTGACTAAGTATTATCAGCGATGCCTATTTCAGTTTGGAACAGGTGCTTAATAGATGTTGTTCAATGAGAACGAAACAAAACCAAAAACAATTTTGGGGTAATGTCTAACACCTGAAAATTCCATGCTTTAATACTACTTCTATAAAAATACCATTTTTTAAAACTATATGTAAGAATAATGTAGTAATTTTCATAATTATTTTATTTCTTATGCAAATTCCAAACTTCTATTATAGAGCCCATATGCGTTATGATTAACACTGCTTTTCAAAGTCATTCTTAATGTTTTTTTCTTATTATCTTTAGCATTTGAGTTGATTTGATATTCACTTTCTTTTTTGTCATTTTGAGGCATATGTTGTTTTCTTACTTGAGTCTAACTTTTAAAAAGTTATCCAAGTATTATTTTTTATAGTTGTAAAATTTATAAATACGTATTATAAAAACTTACAATATTTAGAAAAGTATAATGAAGAAAATAGTATTTACAATCTTATTATCTTTTAAGTGATTTTTTCCCAAAATAACAAGAGTTATTTTTATATTTGCCTTTAAATAATTTTTATTCTTCTTTGCATTTATAGGATCCTATAGTGTTTCAATCCAGTATCAGGTATTATATCTTAAACATTTTTTTCATGCCACCAGAAATAATACAAAAATATAATTTTATTGACTTCATATATTCCATCATTGAGCCTTATATTTATTTAATTATTCCTAAAGTCTGTTGTCCCATATTATATTTATGATTAGCTTATATGCTGATTACACAATCTGACAGACAAGTGAGGGGAAATATTGACCAATAACACTGATTTAACATTATAATAATATTCATAGTTAATGGCCCCCAGAGTAGAATAGTCAGGAAGTTGGTCAGAGCAAGAAATAATTTTTCCATCACTCATTTTTTTCATTTACTATTCACTTACTTAACAAATACATATTGAGAACCCACTTTGTATAGAGTTAAAGACTATGTATAAGACTGCCAAGATACTCACTCTCAAGTATTTAAATTCTAAGTAAAAAACACAAGCTGGGTATATAAAAATTATTTTTAGAAAGATGGAATTCATTACTTCTTTGAAACTCTGAACATATTTTATACCATCTTTAAGCTTCAGTACTACAGATCTTAAGAAAAATCAATGATCGTATTTACATGTACTAGTCTCTTCATAGAAATTAAGTACTGTGCCTTGATGGGTCATAATAGGATCCAAAATTCCAGCTTCAATTTAGAACAAAGATTTTTCTTTGTCATAATGCCCAACATAACACCAAAAAGAATTAATAGACATTCTGTAAAGAGTAATAATTCTTGACTTGAGGAAAAAAGAAAATTAGGTAAAGAAATATATTTATGTCCTTTACTAGAAAATGTTCTGTATTTTAGCCTTTGTTATTATAGCTGTTGAATTTTTAACTCTTATGCTTTTGCATCTCTTACTCTTGGGAGAGTTATTTTATTGACTAATTGAAAAGCTACTTGCTGTGTACCATTCATGAGGGAAGAAGTTTGTATGGTACAGTGATGAAAGCAAAGATGGATGCTACTCTAAAACAGAAAATGAGACATATTCACAAGTAGAGATAAGGGGAGGTAGAAGTCAGCAAGTAATCCAAGAGTTGCAGATAAATGCTTATAGGAATTCAAAGTTGTCTTACTATTCATTTTGGAGAACTGCCAATGAATGAAAACGTTAAGTCTGTATAACAATAAATTTGCCTCCACGTTGGCCTATAAAAGTAGTGAAGGGGATTAACAAAAACTAGGCAGTAAGTGTCTGCTTGATAAAAAATAAATGAAACATAGGTAGCTAATAAGAAGTATAGCTTGTGACAAAAATAATTATGAATAATAATATTCATTCTACAAGACATGCTAGTTACCCATTTATGGACCCTTAGCTTCAGGTTCACCCTTTGGTACCTAACCAGCCAAAGTACACTGGGCTCTTTAAGCGTTCATCCTTTATAGTAAGTTTTGTCACTAATATTAAACTTTGTCAGTAGAGGACACTGAAGGGGCATTGCAAGAGTAGGGGTCTTCTATTTCTGGTTCTAAATGTTACATTTTTATTTTACTTGCTTAGTGCATGGTGGTCCACTAGAGATGTGTGTGTGTGTGTGTGTGTGTGTGTGTGTGTGTGTGTGTGTATCTGGTGATATTATTTGCAGCCACATACCCAGTTTGAGCAGCCCATTGGTGACTTCACAACCTTCCCAACACAGAATCCACAGGCTCCTGGACTGCCACAGGGGTGTACCATTCCTCCTAAAGATGCCTTCACCAGCCCTGGAGGGCTGTTCCTGCTTGCTCTACATCTGTGGCCCACTCTGGCCTGGGCACCCCAGCAAACTCCCCAGTCCTGTAGAAACAGGGATCCAACCACAGAACCTTTCCATGTTTATCCTCCTTTGGGTGCTCTACCTCAGGCTTAGGATACTCTTTGGCCCTTCTTAAATCTTTTTGTTTTTAAAGATTGTATTTATTTATTTGACACAGAGCGATCACAGGCAGGCAGAGAGGCAGGCAGAGAGAGAGAGGAGGAAGCAGGCACCCTGCTGAGCAGAGAGCCTGATGCGGGCCTCGATTCCAGGACCCCGAGATCACGACCTGAGTCAAAGACAGAGGCTTTAACCCACTGAGCCACACAGGCACCCTTGCCCTTCTTAATATTTATAATGATTCTCCTGTCATAACTTAGTAACTCTTCTTATTCAACTTCTCCTTTAGTGGTTCCTGTCTTCTGATTGGATCCCATGCTGTTGCTACAAAGTTCTTTTGCTCAGTTAAAATTACTGATTTTTATAGTCCATAGTTTGTAATGGTAAAGACTTAAATTTCATGTCACTATTCCTGAAAAAAAAAGTTGGAGAAGTGTGACCTATCATCTTCTCACTTGGCTTCATGGAAGATGGCTTTTTCATGCTAAATATGGTCTAGCACTCCCATTCAGAAATAAAAATTAGGCATTCATGGACCAAATAAAGTCTCATTAATCCCATTTCTAATTAAAATGCTTAAATTCATATTGAGTTATCAAAATAACAGATGTCATAGGATTGTTTTGACCAAAGTAAGTCAAATGGGGTGGATTTAAACTATTTTCATATGGTCATAGGTATGAATTATTTTAATGTAAAGGGTTTCAATAAAGTATAAGTATGTGTTCAAAAGTTTTAATAGGTATGAGGTTTGTAGTCCACAAAATCATTTGTTAATTGTAACTTTGTTTTCATTTCTATTGCCAGAGTTTTCAGTTATATTTAGGCCTTGGTTAGCCATGTTAACAACTAAATTCAGTGTTTAATTTTAATCCTTTGATAAAAGGGGGAGACCCTGCATAAAGCAGTTTTAAAATTTTTGTGATTGATTTTTTTAACTCACAAATGGCAATTTTACTTCAAAGATTTTTAAAACAACCAAAATCAACAACAGCCAGGCTACAAGTTTATTGACTCTGGGATCTTTTAAAAGTGAAAATATTTACCAAGAATACCCACTGGATTGGAGCAAGGTACACCAAGCAAACGTGTACAAGATATTAAATGAAGAAAAGTTCACACTCTTTCCTCTATAAGATACAAGATATAAGACATTCCCCCTAGGACTTAACTGAGGTTCTTTGAAACACATCAGAAATAAACTGAGATATTATCTCATTTCCTTTTAGAAGTACTCTCCCACAGATGAAGTATTTTCTATGATTTTTATTCCCTGAGGAAGTACTTTCTCAGGACCGGATATTAATTATTTCCTTTCTCACCAGCAGCCTTGCACTTTCTTATAAAAAGCAGGCTGGCAAGACAAAGTGGCCAATTCACTTCGAAGATGAGGAAACTTTTCCATTAAGGGTTGTTGATCGAGATGTATCACTTGAAGATCCCGTACAAAACAATGCACCCTATTTTAGCTTTAAAAGGGATTATCCTAAGGGAAGAAATAGAAAATGTTATAAAGATATGGGTGCCAAATGGAACCTTAGGGGTGATCTTATCTGGTCCTTCCTTTTAGGAAACTCTCATGTCTGATCAAATTCAACGCCACCTTTTATAGATGAAGAAAAATTAAGTAAGGATCCTTACTCAAGTAAGGATCTGCATTTTGAACAGTTTCTTCTTCTATATCAACCTCCCAATTCTTTGTTTTCTCCACATCCATTTTCTCAGAGATCTTGACCCTCTGCTTCATTTTCTTTCTCCAGCATGTAAGATTTTTTCCTTCTTGTCAAAGTGCTCCTTTTCCCTCTTTCTAGCTACAGTAACATCTTGTCTTTCTGTTCAGTCATGCTTCTTGAAAGAAGACTCCTTCAGTGTCTCCGTTTCTCATTGCCCACTTACTTTTTAAACCACTGCAATCATTTTTTGTATTTCTAGCACCCCAGAACTTCCATATATTCACAAGATGATGAGGGACAACACTGTTGGCAATCTGGTAGACTCTCTGGTTCTTCCCATCACAGATTATGCTGTGACATTAGACAATGAGGATCATTGTCTCTTTCTTACTTTCTCTGCCCCGGTTTCCTCTTCTAGAAAATGGGGATTATTTATGCAAAGATTAGCAGTTGAGTCTTAAGAATGAGAACATCCCTTTTTGATTAATGTCCAGTTTCATCCTTTTCATAAGAAAGTTATGACAAATTTGTGTCTCTGCTCTTTCTTCTCAATTCTTTTCTCCACTATCCATAAGTACCACCAATAAAATTAACTGACTAAATTGAGTTTGATATCAAATCATTCACTCATTTCTTTCACACAGCAGATATTTATAAGCAGCATGCCAGGCACCCTGCCATGAGCAGAGTTATATTTCCAGCAAATCTGATATGAGGAAGAACAAGGAGCTGCAGTCAGATGAATCAGTGCTCCTATCCCAGCTCTCACCGAATACTCTATGATTTTGATTAGGTTTCTTTCTTCTGACTTTTGTTTTCTCATCTGTAAAATAATGACAAAAATACATATTTGTCATACAAATTGTGTAGTAAAATCTGAAGGTCGTGTGCAAGTACATAGCACAATGCTTAGCATTGTGCCAATGTGTTTAAACTATTAGCTTTCCACTGTACTTTTATTCTCAGTGATCCAAAGACCATATTAGTTTTACAGGTCCTACAGGTCCTCAGACCTTTTCCTTTGTCTTCCTAGAGAATTTCCTTTCATTTTACAAAACCCATGTCAGCTATCACCTACTTAGGAAGCCTCTCTTAGCAACGTTTCTACTCCTACCCCATCCCAAAAGAATTGATCATGGTCTCTTCTGTGCTTCCTCTGTGTCTCCAAGATAACCTCCTATTCCACATGCACAGTGTAACAAATGTTTCTCTGCTAATATACTGTCTGCTTCTCCTGGACAGAAGCCATGTCTTTCATATGCATATTCCAGATTTGAAATCAGTCTTAGAGCTACTTAGGCAACCCAAAAATGATTTATTCTTAAACAGATTAAACCATGTTTAAGATACAAAAGACTTCCATTATACATACAAAAGACAACATCAAATTTACTGAAGTTTTTATTTGGTAAATGATATTTTCTCTGTACCTATTATATCTGAATAGCAGTGAGATATAATATAGTTATTACATGCTCTAAATAATCCTGCATATATTTAGCAAACAGAATTATTTCTTTAATTCAGTGTCTTCTGAATGTTGGCAAATATGTTTTGCATTATGAATAAATGCTTTACATATTTTAGAGATAACTATAATATTAAAATATTCAAACTCTGGTTTTAAATTAACAAAGATATGCCCAAATATGCCTTCAGTTTTAAAGGGAAGTTATTTCTTTTTTAAATGCATTGATTCAGGGGCGCCTGGGTGGCTCAGTTGGTTAAGCGACTGCCTTCGGCTCAGGTCATGATCCTGGAGACCCGGGATCAAGCCCCATATCAGGCTCCCTGCTCCGCGAAGAGCCTGCTTCTCCCTTTCTCACTCCCCTTGCTGTGTTCCCTCTCTCACTGTGTTTCTCTCTGTCAAATAAATAAATAAAATCTTTAAAAAAAATGCATTGATTCAGATAAATACAATAAGATTATTTTATCACTTATTGTACTTTTTATCTAAATATTTCTTATTTATGTCATTGTTTTAAATCTCAGACAGTAGTTTCTTAGCTTTGAAAAACTGTGCCAAATTAAGGATTTGCTAGCCAGATTGGTGTTTCAGCACGTGGTCATTCTCATTTTGGATATTAATATACTTCTTTTTTTATTATTTTTTGGAATGTGCCATCATAAAACTCTTTAAATGATAGTATCCTAAAACATAGAAATAAAGAAGATGTTTGGCGGGCAAATAGTTTTAATATTCAGGCACATAAATTTACCTACTGGCTTTTATATTTACAAGTGAAGAAAATAAAGTAGGATTTATCTTTCATGTAACTTGAATGAATAAAAGCCTTACAAATCACACATTCATACTGTTAACTTAAGGGTAGAATGCTCTACTTATAAAAATGTTATCTTTCATCATTAAGCCCCAGCTTTTATTTCAGAATCATGAAGGACTACCAAAAGCAAAAAGTTGAACTTTCAGTATCTTAATGGTAACGATGGGCATTGACTGTTAGAAAGCCTTCTATAATGAATTTATATTTTATTACATTCCACAGTATAATGTAAAAGGAGTGTATGAACATGAGTAAAGTATGCAGTCAACATAAATCCAAAGCTGGCATTGGCATTATAAATTCTTAGAACTTTTAAAATAACTCTAAAGCTTATTTCCTGTAGTTATTGATCTATAGCGTAAAGCTTATTTCCTGTAGTAATTGATCTATAGCGTAAAGGTTATTTCCTGTAGTTATTGATCTATAGCGTAAAGCTTATTTCCTGTAGTTATTAATCTATCACATATCGCTGTTTGGGTAATTCAAGTTATTCAAGGTGATTAACACTGATTCCATAATATCTTGGAGAAATATATTGAGTATATCCTACTGAAATCAAAACAAAAGCAATTACTGTTTGATAACTTTTCACTGATCTCTATGTTGAAATTGAAAATAAAAATTTAAGTGAAATGGAGTAAATGATATTAATAGCTCCAAGGGATTTAGGAATAAGAAGTAGAATAACCTTGAAACTTTTGGAAACTGGTTCGTAAAGACAAGAGAAACTCTAGTGTTAAGTTTAACCATAATGTGGTATATTTTGAGTCAAGAAAAAAACTATACAAACTCGGGGCGCCTGGGTGGCTCAGTTGGTTAAGCAACTGCTTTCGGCTCAGGTCATGATCCTGGAGACCCCGGATCAAGCCCCATATCAGGCTTCTCACTCAGTGGGAAGCCTGCTTCTCCTTCTCTCACTCCCTCTGCTTCTGTTCCCTCTCTAGCTGTGTTTTTCTCTGTCAAATAAATAAATAAAATCTTTAAAAAAAAACAACTATACAAACAACAAGATGGTGGAAAAACTAAATTGTCGCTTGCTGGTGGAATCAACAAGTCCCTTGTGTTTGAAAGAAGTCAATTATATTTGTTGGTTCTGATTAACAACAGGACGAATAGGAGAATCATAGAATATTTTTATATGTAAAGATCAACTTTAAAAATGAGTTTTATTGTTTTAATTCTTTTTAAAGAAATACTAAATTGATTTATACGAGACATAAGCTGAATAGAGATATTCTATTCCTTAAAAACTCTACACAGACATTTGTACTACGGGAAAAGTATGCAAAGGTCAGGCATTATCTTTATACTATTCTTATTGCCATTCTTTTATTACAGTGTCTAAGCAGATCAGTGAACTTGGGCAGAAATTGGAAAGGAGCAAATGAACAACGCAAGTAATCATATAGTATCCATGCTACCGGAGTAAAATTTTTTCAACTTAGCAGAGAGAAGGATAAAGGGAGACACGATAGCTGCCTGCAAGCGTGTGCAAGTTTGTCGTAAGGGGAGCACGTGACTGTTCTCTGTCAAAAGACAAATCACTGGAAATGGGCATAGATTGTAGCAAGGGAGAGTTGTGTTTGTTTTCTGTTCTACTTCTGAAAATGATTTAATCTGACTTACAAAAGTCAAATACAATATAAATTAGAATAATAAAGACCAAAGAACTAAAAAAAAAGTGGTGAAGTAGATGTTGTTAAAAACTGAAAAGTAATAGTGATTTTTGCTTGATCTTGAGTTTAGCTTGTGCTTCTAATGACTAAAGAAAGAGGTAGGGTAAGGGACATGGTGGATTACATGGCTAGTCCTCCTTGTCTGTGCAGGGAAGTTATTAAAGGGGAGCATCCGTGAATCTCCTATAGCCTTATGTCCTCTAGCATGCAACAGCATAGCTATGTGATTTAATAGCTTCTTCAGTGATTTATTGATTGAGTGATTGGTATTTAGTGATCCTTTTTTGTTGAATTCCATTCTACTACATATGCCCAGCAACTGTGTGCCCGTGCCAACTGAATAGAAATTTCTGGTATTTTTATCCTATCCAACTTATTTCCTGCATTTGTCCCTACTTTGAAACATCTAAAACACTAGGTATTTTTATGCTGAGATCTTTTGAATTTTGAAGTGCCACATTCTGAATGTTATTCTTTATTTCTGCCAAAAGATTATATAATGATGTATAAAACTGTGACTTTATGTGGAAAATAAAGTTGGCTCAATTTAATATTCTGGGCACAAACTTAGTGTCAGCTGCACTAAAGCTTGTTCTTTCTGGTAGATGTTCTATAAGATCTGAGTTGATCATTTAAAAGGACATCTTCCAACGCTCACCTCATTAAGTGGTTCAGGGATTCCATTTGCAGGTAGCCCATTGTGACAGATCTATCCATTTGCAGTTCTCCAAATCAGTCGTTCTCCAAGTGTCTTTTTTTTTTCCTTTACTGTTTAAGGTATAATAATAATGGCTGCCTTTTTTTTCTAGTAATAATTTGTATCCATCTTTTACAACATAGAGCTTTGACGTCCCAACTAGGTGGTTGTCCAAATGCTTGAGATTGTGCTAAAGACCTTTCGAGGAAGGTTTTGGGCTGGAAGGATTCTTTTCATCCATTTTTATCAACAAAATGGGATGGCTCCATTGCTCAGAGACATAATCAATATCAGCTGCCTGAATTTATGGTTTTAAAACAAGAATACCAAATTGTGAAACAGTAGATCCTGAGATCTCAAACTTCCTACACACCCTGACCGAGGCTGGGCACTCCATCATCTGTGACATGATCTTTTGCCATACTTCCATGTCCTCTGTAAGGCAGGCAGTTAGAATAGAATGTTAAGAAGCTTGTAGGTGAAGACTGTGTATCCATCTCAGGGAACATTTGTTTTCAAGGATTAAAACAATATTTAAGCTAAGTAAGTAAAATGGATTATTTATTGAAAATCCCGTAGACCAAAACATAGTTAAGCCAATGAAGAGCCAGAATTGGGATCAAGAAGTCAGGAACCAAATCAAAATAGCCTAGTCTTTGCTGCCACACTTACCTTCTTGTTTCTTTTTTGCTTTATTGACTGGTATCCCCTGATCACTCATGGCCAGACATGGCTTCCCAGCCTCAACTCTAGATCACTCAGTTCCGGTTCCCATAACATTCTGACTCAGTCCAATTTAAATGTTCTCCAGAAAGAGAATCCTGTTGGCTCAGTTCAGCTATGCAGTGGCTTCCCTGGGATCAGTGTCCTCATTTAACCTCGCAGGCTATGGCTGTGGGAAAGGGTTAGGAAAGTCAGGTGGTACAAAAAGGTTTGTCCAGGTTTATCTTTCAGCACAGGTTACACTTGAGACACAGTTTCCAAAAAGGAGTGAGGGCTGGGTAAGCACCTAGAGTGTGTTATTATAAGAATTATTCACATTTTAGAGATGATGGAATTGAAGACAAAGGAGGTCAAGAAATTATTTTAATGTCATAAGTCTACTAAGGATTAGGACCAAAATTTGAACTGAAGTGTATTCTTATTGTAAATCCAGTGATCTCAACATGAAGCTTTCATGGTTGAAAAGATAAGTCTCTAGGTCAGAAGTGACCCCTTCCAACATTTAAGTTAACTGTGCCATGGGTTCATCTCTAATTGAGAAATAAATAGTTGCATGAATTAACTCAGTTTCTTAGGTGGCAAAAGCTTGCTTTTGATATTTGTAAAGGATGCCTTACTTAGTCTATTTTTCTATACCAGTGTTTTTCAACACTCGCCCATTGATCAAGTACAAGCTCTACATCCTAATCACCTGGACAGGAGGGTTAACTACAGAGGCTGGGCCCAACTTCAGACCTCTGAAACAAATTCTAGGGTGGGGTCTTGGACTATATGTTTTCGAAAAGCTCCCCAGATGATTTTTGTAAATGCAATGGTTTGCATCCTCAAAGTTCAGTGTCTATTAGCAATGTGCCAAATTTTTTAAATTCTCCACTTATTTTCACTTAATTAAAATGGTGTTTTACATTCTTGGACTTCATAGAAAAGGGAATTTTTATGTGAATAAGACTGAAAATTTTCATTGTGGCTATATGTTGGGGTTCTCTTAGTTTAGTGATAACATGCATATTAGCATGAGATGGAGAACACTGGCATCACACTTATGATCTGTGCACTGAGCTGATGGCCTGGAGTAAGCCACTGATTGATTACAAGTTAATTCATGTATTCATTCATTAAAAAAACATTTACTGAACACAGTGTGGCACACATTTTGGTTCTTCAATGTCTCCGAATGATTATGCTTATATTTCTAGGGGAGTTGGAGAAGAGCATAGGACCCAAGAGATTTAGTTGATTTGGTTCTAAATGATTATTTGCACAATTTGCCTTTTTCCTCAATGCTGAAGGTATGCTTTCTGCCAATAGGAAAGGGGTCCTGGCTTGCCTGTGCAGCCAGCAAAATTTCTCAGCTTATGAAAATGACTAAAGTGCTGAGTAATGCCTGCCCGTGTAACAGGCCAGTTTGTCCCTTCCCTACAGCTTAGTGGATGTCCTCTACCGGGACTACATATGCCTATGTTTTCGTAACTCTGTTTCTACCCCCAAAATAAGCCTCAAACTAAACAAAGCATTCAAGAATCTTATCAGTATTTTCTCTGTTCAAATCAGTAGCATCTAAGTCCCTCTTGTAAGGACCCTCTGCTTTGGTTACTAGATAGAAAAAAAAAAGCATTGAAAGATGCTATGTCTC